>JAJOZX010006408.1:160000-167500 GCA_023014485.1 Bathynomus jamesi | reverse complement strand
TAAGTTGAGACAATAAAATAAAACTAAAATCCAGCAATTAAAACAAGATTTTTATTTTGGCGACTTGAACAATGAAGGCATTTTCCAGGATAATTCTGGCCATTTTGATCCTAAAGTGCTCCTGCACCAAGATCGTAGTTTATAATATATTGTAATTCGAATGTACCCTGTACCGACCATTCTTTCTACTATGAGACGAAACGAAAATTAAAATCCATCAATAATAATTTTTTTCTTTTCCATTCAATAATGAACCAAATTATAGTTTTCTAAAGGATAGTTTTTATACATACATAGCGGTTTTTGTTTGTTTCGACAAAACTTCAAATAGTACCAAAATTTTCGGCCGTCGTACCAAACGTACCAGAGGAGGCAAAAAGTACCACATTTGGTACGAACGTACCAACTTCGGCAACCCTGCGCCAAACGCATAATAAAGCTCTTGGCCTCAGCACTTGGCTTAGAAGTCGTGTTCCGTCAGTTGCCTTAAGCAGCCATTTGGCTTAGAAAGCTTAATCTGGCTTAAAAGTTGTAATTGGCTTGTTTAGGTGTATGTGTATATACAGTATATATTAATAACTTTTGAGTTGCCAGATTGCGTTATTTATTTAATTAAAGGAGATGTTCTTGACAGCATCAGGTGGCTTAGAAGTCTTATTCCGCCAGTTCTCTTAAGCATCCAATTGGCTTAGAAAGCATAACCAGCCATTTTGTATAGTGTATAAGTATATATGTATTTATTGAAGCAAACGTACAATGTTTATATATATCCCCATCGCCCCTGTTGTTCCTTAATATCGATTATACATATATATACACCCAGGAAAGCACTTGTTTCAATCGGATAATAAAACATAACTATATCATTCTGTTTATTTAGACAAGTTAATGGAAATAATTTAACAAACATGAAATATATAGGAAATAAATATCCAATAAAAAATAGTTCAGAAGAATTCTATACAGCAAAAAATACACACTTTAAACGAAGGATATATAATATATATATATATAATATATATATATATATATATATATAAATAATATTAGTACAGGCGAAATCTATATAGGGGACCTACATATTTAATATATGTATGACCAAATACATACTTATATATAAGCATAAAAAATAATAATAATAATAGTGCAAGATAAAAATATATACCCATTTAATAAATGTACGAGGAAACACATACTTATATATGAGGGCCACTCAATATATTTTGCCCACCTTTTTTTTCCTTTCCAAGTTTCCTTGTAAGTTCCAGAAATTTTGTACACAAGTAGTTACATACCTTTTTTACAAGTTTTTATTGTTCCACATAGTCCATCCTTTTCTACGGCTTTCCTCCACCTCGAAACAAGGGCCTTTATTCCTTGCTGGTAAAAGTCCGTTGGTTTCCGCTGGAGCCACCTCTTAACCTCCTCAATAACCTCATCGTCATTCTGAAACTTTCTTCCACGAATAACATCCTTCATTGGCCCAAACAAATGAAAGTCCGAAGGTGCCAGATCCGGGCTGTATGGAGGGGGGGGGGGTAACACAGTCAAGCGCATTTTTGTGATGGCCTCTTGTTTGCAAACTGTTGTGTGGTCTTGCGTTATCGTGCAAAAGAAAGACGTCTTCAGTTTCTCTCCGGTTGAACTCGCTTTACGTCTCTGGAGTCTGTACACGGTAGCAATATATGCATCTGAGTTGATTGTTTCTCCTTTCTTCATAATGTCCACCAGAATCACCTCTATCATGTCCCAGAAGATGGTGGCCATAACCTTTCCTGCAGAGTGAGCCATTTTGAACTTTTTCTTGCGTGGAGAATCTGCATGATGCCACTCCATGCGTGGGCGTTTTGTTTCAGGTTCAAAGTGGTGTACCCAAGTTTCATCCCGAGTCACAATTCGTGAAAGGAAGTCATCCCCTCCTGTCTCGTATCGAACCAACGACTCAGAAACAATTTCTTTTCTTTGGGGTTTGTGAGCTTCAGTCAGTTCGCGAGGAACAAACCGTGAACACACTTTTGAGTATCTCAGTTGTTGAATTATCGTATTCACACTTCCTTCACTAATTCCTAGCTCCAGTGATAGCTCCTTGTATGTGACCCGCCGATTTGATCGAATGATGCTGTTAGCACGTTGTACAGTGTGAGATGTCACAGCCGATGCTGGGCGACCGCTGCGTGGCTCATCATTGAGGCTGGCTCTCCTTCTCTCCGATGATCTCCTACGTTTAGACCAGCGTCCAACTGTGCTTCGATCAACAACAATATCTCCGTAAACGTTTTGTAGACGTTTGTGAATATTTCCAACTGTTTCCTTCTCTGCGGTTAAAAACTCGATAACAGCTCTCTGTTTGCGATGCACTTCACTGTCAGACGCCATTTTCGAAACTGCGTTAACCATCGGTTTTATACAAGGACGTTTAAAACGGTTTTATACGAGGGGAGGTTCAAACTGGAAAAAATATAGTTATGTGAAGCGCAGAAAATTCAAACTTACGGCCCAAAAGACATTTCAGCCCCATGGCCTATTATTTAGCTAAGAAAAAAGGGTGGGGCAAAATATATTGAGTGACCCTAGTATAAACTTCAAAACAATGTACATCAAAATACATACAGTTTATGTTCTACTGCGCTTAACTATAATACGAAACTCGCACGTAATCGAGTCTAGTTACATCATTGTTGCTCTGTACTATACAATAAATACGATTTAACATTATTTCACCGCTCAAGGTATACGGGTGCCTATACTCAATGTAAAGGGCCCTCAATTCGTTCAAGACTATTTTTGTGCCCACTTTACATTCGGTTGACAAGTTATCACTCTCTTTAAACACGGACATAATACAATCAAAAGCACGCACGAAGAGGGCATCGCTCGCCACAACATCATTATTAAATTCAAGTTTATAAACACTTCTTTCCAATCGAGGGTTTATTGTTTCCAATCTGAGCTTTTCAACCGTGAACGAACTCTTCACAACGCATATCGGCAATTGAAATAATCCTCTAAGTGGAGACGACAACTGTTCGTTATATAAAGAAATAGTTCTTCAGGGTGAACGGTGTAGGTGAGCGCAGCCCTGTACTGCTCAAGTCCTTTGTACCAAACTAACTTCATGATATTTCGACGAGTCTATACCTTTTATATAAGTATCCAGGGATATTTTCTCGAACTACGCACATTTTATTAACACTCCGGGACACTATTTGAGAGAAACGTGTCTACATTGATTATTTATCCTTTTTGCTTAGCAATCGATACTCGTCTCTAAATTCCATTAAAAACTCACACAGGCCTTTAGCCACAACCTCACCGCGAACCTCGTCATGATATATATGAATGTAGTAGTAAAAATATTTCAGATTGTCCATGATGACAAGATTTACATTCTCAGCCGCAGGGTACGCGTGCTCGGTATGATGCAGCATGACATAATACCACTTGTCACATCACTCATCAACAAGACTCACTAACTATGTATACCCGTTGCTTCACTTCTGCACGTATCCCATAAGGTTTTGGACCTGTTGAGACAAAAGATTCGGCGTATTCGGTGTCTCCATACTCATCCTTAATCTCATCAGTCAGCAGGAGGCATGTATTCACTCTCCCTCGTTGTGAATATCACACTATCTATGTCGGCATACAGAACTCTCCGCCCAAGAGAGTGCAGTAGTCCCCAAAGTTTGATGTGTGCGTATGCGGTTGTGAAGCTGGCTACAGGTATGTTTGTAACACGTGTTGTATCTGTAGCCAATTCGGTGATGATGTACTTTATTATGTGCGTATTACCTACATTCATGATCTCCATCACCTCCTTATCGGGAGCATTGGCATAATCCCACACCTCGTTATAACTTTGGGTTAGGTGACCGTTCCCCTTGCCTGTATTCTGTGCAAATTTTCCCCAAAGACTAGGCAAACTTTGCACTAAAGCGCTTGCCAGGGTTCTTAGCAATTTGGGCCCGGTCAAGTTGTATCCCTTCATGGTCACGGTAGCGCTGAATATACGCCGATTTTTCACCCTCGGTCTCAACTCCTCGCGGATACCCTGATGCTTCTACCTTATCCTTAAAAAAAAACGTTTTTATATATGGCGTGAAAAGGTTGGGTAGTTGGGTAGTTTCTGAAACCTCCACACCTCATATATCTTCAATATTCTGTAGCCATGGCGAACGGCTAAGGACAGCTCAGGGCTTGTATATACACCTCTTCCGCTGGTTGGTTGTGTGATTACACGCACCATTGTTCTCCTCTGCGCATTTCACGCACAGGGGAAACATGAGCTTGTGGTCTATAACGACGGGTAAGACCGGCATCCATAAGTCGCGAGTGGGGAGCACGTCTACGAAAGAAAGGCCGAAATACTGTAGTTCTTGTTCAAATTTGCTGAGAACTCTTCGATGGTTGGCAGCGCGGGCCCCACCAGTTTTTCAGGTGCTCCTACGGGGTACGGATTGTTCTTCATCACGTAGGGGTACAAAAAACAGAAGTCGGAGTAATAGAGTTTCACACCCTCCGCAGGCGGAAAGTATAGCTTGAATGGGTTTGTTTGGGGAAGGCATGCCTACGTAATTTAAAGTGTCGCTAGTGAGGAAAGTGTATGGGAAATATCCTTTTGAAACTTCGGCGGCTACTCCCATCACTTTGGATAGCTTGGCTAATTTACAAGGTGTGAATAATAAAGTGTCTTTAAACTGAACACTGCCTCTTATTTGCATCTGTATAAGTTTGTTTCTTCTTTTCAAGGGATCGCCTGTAAATATCTCCGATGATTCGTGTTCAATCAGCTCCTTATAAAGGAAGTGTGTGTCAAATTTTTGCGCCGTTATGGGCAAGAATTTACACGGTCATTTTTTTGAACTTGTCTACTAACTTGACAATATAGGATGCAAAGAGTTTCACGGGGTTGTCGTGTGCAATCGTTTTAAAAACGTTTGTCCGTTTACCACATTTGTGACACTCATCACACTCGACTTCCATGCATTCATCGCAGATAGTATGTTTCTATATCGTAGTACACAGTTACACAAGGTCTATTTTTAGGCTTAGCATCTTTCATATAACATACATGCTTTACTCCATCTGCCTTATATTTCTCATGGCATGTAGAACAGTGAATTTCATCACATTTATGCGTGAATTTTTCCCAATTATCCATCATATGAAACATACCACACTCACAGATTCTCATTTTCCTGCAAGTACTAATTGACTTATGGAGTTCAAAGCATTTATTATTGAAAAATATACGTCTACACACATTACAATCCCTCTTAGCTTCAACTACACGACTTTCACATTTGGGGCTTTCACACTGTTCACATACCATGTGGCATTCCTTACAATATTTCACTATATCATCCGCAAACTCGACACATCCCTTCCACAAATTATGATGCCTTCCATATTTTCGACTTTTATCATAACTCGCGTAAAGGCCCCTTATATTACGGATTAGGAGATACGCTGGCCCTGATAACCCTAAAATAAGTAGGGGCCTTGTACGATCTCTCACAGCTTTTAAAAACAGTCTTACGACGATCATCCATTCCAAATACAACTATACGAACATTCATTTCCTACTCTACCCTTCTCAGCTCTTCAGGACCCATATTACTCAAACTTAAGCTTACAATTTGAAGCCAGTTTACGAGCACGCTGCACAACCGTAGGCAGCCAAATTTTTTGGGTTCATATATTTAGAACAGTAAACATATGAGCCAAGACTATTGTTATAAAGCCGCAACCACGCTCGGTGTCTATATACCGTCTGTAAATAGCTGAGAATTGAAGTTAAGACTATAAGGTGTGGCACTATGACCTGCAACACAGAACATTCGGTCAATATCTACCGTGAAGTTGTCCATATTGAAGGCTGTACTACTTTGAGAGGCCTGCATTATACGTCTCAATATATATGCTATATCTATAAGGGCCAAGCGTCTGAATGGTATTACTACCCAAAAATCATCTACATCCCAGTCATCTGACCCGAACCCGAAGGACAGCCTCGTCCTGACTTCACGACCGTCGCTGTTCTGAAGGGCAAACTCGACAATACGTTCAACTACGCTTCGCAGACCGTGTTCAACACCATTTCTATACATGGATCCAGGGTCAACCCTGACTACTTACTGACTTCTAGTCAGGGCTGGGGTGAGGGTGGCGGTGCGCACCAGTTCGAATGTTATACCATCCTCTACAGAACGAGAAGCTGCTGCTGCTGTGGAGGATGTGTCCGGAATTGAACAGGAATAAGGGGACGTATTTTTATTTGAGGAAGGAGTTAGTGTGGGGTTTGTGTCGTAAGACGTAGAGGGCTGGGGCTCTAATACCGGAGTTCTAACAACCGGTGCACTCCTGTAACGCTTTATACCTGGCGTGGAAGGCACTTCATTATCATCATGCCTCCGCTTTAAATTGTCGCGTAGGGGTGCTACAAGTGTCGCTGGTGTGGGCTCGCGAGCGGGGATGGAGCCTATAACCACAACTACACTGTCATCGGGATCGTCTGTAATATCGATGGTGGGGACATGATGCTGGTTCTCATCATCATTTACAGTTCTGTGGAAGAAGAGGAAAAACAAGACTGTAGAATATAAGGAGTACCACTTAAATTTTTATTATATTTTGTAAATGTTCCACTTAGGAGTGTGATGTGTTAGAGATGGATTCTGTAGAAAAATTCAGGTTCACGAGACCATCCACATGTATTATATCTGGCCCTACAGGGTGTAGTAAAACTGTGTTTATGCTTAAAAAGATTAAAGATAAGGGGGAGATGTTCTCAAAATTTGTGGATAAAGTCATATGGTGCTATTCGACATATCAATCAGTGTTCAACGAGTACCAAGATGATATTTTGTTCCACAAAGGCGAATATGACGTTAACTCGTTAAAATGAAATGAACATATAGTCATTGTAATTGATGATCTCATGTTAGAAATGGATAAAACGTTTGCCGAGACATTTACAGTGTTCTCACACCATCTTACCATAAGCGTGTTCTTCATCAATCAGAATCTATTTTTAAAAAATAGATACATGCGCGATGTGTCGTGAAATACACACTATCTAGTCTTATTCGCACAACGTAGAGATATGTCACAAATTGGGGTATTAGCCAATCAAATGCTCCCGAATCAGCGTAAGGAGTTTTTGGAAGTTTATAAAGAAGCTACAAGTCAAAGTTACAGATATTTGTTTTGTGACCTTCACCCGCGAAACACGTTTAGAGTGCTTCTAAGAACGAATATATTCCTAAACGAGCCTGAGCAAAGAGGCTAAAGAAATACCATAAATTAATGAAAATCTATCATCGACTGCCCCGGGCATTGCAACAGATGTTTGTTAAAAATATTGACTCCGACTTTTTAAAATGCACATGTGAAATCTGTCTTAATGTTATAAAATGTATATAATGTACCAATGAAACCCCCTCAGAAGGCTCGCCTACGCCATTACAAGGACATAATACGTATACTCGCTCGTAAAAG
>JAJOZX010006408.1:0-155000 GCA_023014485.1 Bathynomus jamesi | reverse complement strand
AAGAGAGCTGTCCGGAAGAAGAAGGGGGTTACAAGCACGTGGTATTAAACGTAAAAGGACATCAAAAAAGAAGTGTTCTAAGCGAATGAAACCTATGGTTGATCATTTTTTTTAACTGATATAAGCTAAGGACATTGCTCTCATGAATCATAGGCTGTTTACTACTTGTCGAGAGAGGTGGTACTATTTCTGACTCCTCATGGCACGCTTCATCCATCCGTGTAGTTCACAATGTTGTAAATCGGAGCTGTCCCTCTTTGACATGCCCCCAACTCAAGTTTATATTGAGCATAGTGACTTTATTACGATTAACCCGTTAAACACAATTAGTTCCTCGACTTTTATAGAATTTGTGATACCCAGCTCAGGCCCTTACTTTCTTAATCCAAGCTGCGTGCACATGTACGCTAAACTACTTATAGCACATTCAGATGGAACGGATTGCGAAGACAAATACGTTGTATTTCCAGAAACAAACTTTCTACACTCCATATTCAACCAGTGTGGTGTGTATTTAAATCAGGTCAACATCTCGGCAGGAACGGGCTACTATCACCTACGAGCCTATCTGGGAAATGTCCTCAACTTTTCTAAAGAAGCGAAGGATACCTTTTTAACTGCTGAGGGCTATTATCAGGCTAAAGACGAAAGCAGTATAAAGGACAAATTTATAAATTCAAAAAAGAATATATACGAGTGCTTCGGACGCCTGCATACAGACTTCACAATCCAGGAGAAGCTGCTTGTGAATGGGGTCGATATGAAAATAAAGCTCACTCGCACGAATCCTGAGATCTGTTTAAATCTGGGTGCTGATCAAGAAGAGGGCGCAAAGCCCGTTGTGATTCATATTATGGAAACATACCTTCGCGTACGCCGTGTGAAATTAAGTTCGCCTAAACAAATAGAAATTGAAAAAAATTCACTACATGCCATAGTAAAATACCCATTTAACAGAGTACAGATCAAATTATACACGGCGCCCGTAGGGTTGGCCTCGAAACAGATAGAAAACATCGCCCTAGGAGCTGTACCTAAAAGGTTATTAATTGGAATGCAGGAACTCGTTTCTGTGAATGGGAAATATAAAAAGAACGTCTTTAATTTTGAAAATTTCGGGCTTAAAAATATAACTATACGATAATGGAATAGCGTTAGTTGGTACATTAGAAAGGATTATTCATCAGAAGCCGTGTTTCCGCTTTGCTCGAGAACTTATAGCAATCTTGCACATAATGACGGTGCTTGCGATGAATTAGGGATTGGTGTAACGCGAAAGGAATTTATCGAACAATTTAACCTTTACCCGTTTGATATCACCCCGGACTTATCTGCTAGTGTAATCACACACAGTATAATCCACAACAGAGTGGAAACATTTCAGTCAGATTGGAATTCGTCAAGCCGCTAGACGCCCCTATTAGTGTACTAGTATACCTAGAATCACAGGCCCTAGTAGAAATCGATAGATTTAGGGGTGTAGTCACTGACTTTTAAAATGGAAGCGAATACACTTCAGAGAGTAATGAATAGTTACCGAATCGCACGCTCCAAATTTATCAGCGTGTTTGTGAAGAACGAAACGTTGAAGATCCCGACTACGAGAGACTGCGGTGCACTTATTCTAAACACAGATTTTAGCGGAGGTGAAGGACTTCACTGGATAGCCGTCTACTTTAAAAATAGGGAACGACTGTACTATTTTAACTCGCTCGGGGATTATCCTTGGAATCACCCTATTATTGTAAAATTTCTCGAGCAATTGTACATTCTGCAAATTGTCTGGAATCCTTACAGGTTCCAGGGCTACTGTAGCAACGTATGTGGCATGTACTGCCTTTCATTTCTCTTACACATGGCACGTGGAAAGGAATTTACAAATTTTTAAAAATTATTCGAATTGCGTGACATTGAGCGGAATGATGAAATAGTATGCAGGCGGATAAAAAACGGTTCCCGTTTGTGCGCACTCGATGTATTGTGTGATGTTTTACGCGTATATATAAATAAATTGTAACGAGTAATTGCTACAATATTGTGTAAAATATGTCTCCAATAATATTAGTTTGTGTACCGTTTAAGGATGAGCCTTATGCTCTATAGATTATTTAAAATGTAACGGCTGCTAATTCTGTAACTAATTTAAGTTGGATATAAATATATAATAAATAAAAAATTGATGCCATTGTCACTCCTGTATGTGTGAGAAATATTGAAGGACATATTACGTAAAATTGTATACAGTAAATCGTACTATTTTATAAAACATTCCTCATAGTTCTACCATTTAATAAAGTTTTGAAAATACACTGCGTCTTGTTCTTCCCCGAAACACACAAGAAAAAGGAAAAGACGCTTACATCACTTGGTTGATGATACAGCAATCACTGGACCGGGTGTTCTGCAAAATTTCTACCTTCCTACTCAGATCACTGTCCACGAGTTGAGTTTCTTCAAAACTATCATGAAAAGATTCTAATACACGAACGAGTTCCGCATCGGTCCTTTAAGGAGAAAGGATACGGATGTACACAGAAATTTCTTAAATTTTGGTTCATACATTTTTCTGAATCTTTTTAATAATAATTAAAATCCATTTGTTTTTCATCAAAAATACACACAAATGAATATATATATATACATATATACATATATATATATATATATATATATATATATACAGGGTGTCCGAGAATTATCTGTACAAGTTTTGGCTGTTATTAAAAGTCAACCATGAAGTGTAGAAATTCCAGTGTTGTCCCATTTTACAGAGAATCTCATTAAATTTTTTCTGATACCAAGTTTTGACAAGTTTTTAAGAAATTCCAGTGTGTCCTAAAATTATCTGTACAATTTCATCTTTTAATAAAATTCTTGATAACACACGTAAAATTCTTAAACAAGATTATTTAGAATCTGTATTTTCAAAAGTTTCTTTTATTAAAGTAAAGTTGTTACAAACATTCGATATGTGCACCATCAGTGATTCGCAAAACATCCAATCGATAATCCAAATGTTGCCATGTACGCTGCAGCATATCCACATCAATTCGCTCAATAGCAGCTGTGATTCTTGCTTTTAAATCATCAATGTCTGTCACCCGCGAACAAAAAAGAAAAAACTTGTCAAAACTTGCTATCAGAAAAAACTTGTCAAAACTTGCTATCAGAAAAAACTTAATGAGTTTCTCTGTAAAATGGGACAACACTGGAATTTCTACACTTCATGGTTGACTTTTAATAACCGCCAAAAATTGTACAAATAATTCTCGGACACCCGGTATATATATATATATATATGTATATATATATATGTATATATATATATATTAGGGTGTCCCAAACTCATAGGGGGCCATTTTTTTTTCCGGGATACAAATCCGCTCGTGTTGCGCTCTTTTGCTGTTTCCCATTAGAAGTCTTCCTGTAAAATTGCAGAGAGATCGAAGGAAATTTAAAGGTCCCGAACTTTGAACACTTTATTTCTCCTCTTAACTGGAAGGCAAATTAACTGAAATATTTCTCTCAAAAGTTCCATCACAAAGATGATTATACAAAATAAACATGTATTTTAATCTTAACACACAAACAACAATTTCAAAGCATCACATTTATGCATTTTAACTAAACACGTGTTTCATGAGATCCGTTTTTGTTCCCTTCCGGCTCACATTCCGTCGGTGTGAGTGGACAGTTCGAAGGAGGAACTGGAGGTCTTCTTCATCACGGCACAGAGGTTTGCTTGTGTATTTCTCAATGAGGGCGATGCCTCGCTCTGCTGCATCATTGACCACCATCAGTTCTGCAGCTCGGCTCTTTGCCAGACGGCAACAGTCAGGACCGAGAGCTAGGGATTTTGCAGTCGCAGCAAACGCTGATGTTGCCTGTCGAACAGGAAGGCCCTCCCGATCCCAAGTTGTGCCAGGTCAAGATCACTCAGACTTTCTTTTAGTCTGTCATGTTTGGGAGCTTTCGAAGGTTTAAGTCCACAAGTGACGGCTTCGTTTCCACTGTCAGCTGACGATGTGCTAGAACTGCTGACGGTAGCCTCTTCTGTGACTCCTACAGCTAGAGCCTCCTCCGTTTGACGCCGGTGTGCCCGCTCAAGAGCTCTTTCCCTTTCCTGTCTTTTCATTGTGGCTGCATTATATTTTCTATCTTCACCTCCCATGTAACTCGTATGTCGATCTGCCCTTTGGGAAATGAGGAATTCCTTGTCTTCAAGAGGGATATCCCCGATCCAGAACGTCTGAGCGGGCGACATCAAAAATATCCTCCATATCAGCCAAGAACACATCCCGCTGCATATTGTAAGTCATTCCAGTCTTGTTCTTGTTTTTATGCAAATTTCGATACCTCTGAACCAAAGCTTTCAGTTTAGTCGAGGCATGAACGGAGGTTGTTGCCAGATTCGAGTTGGCTCTAGCCCAGATTTCTAATACAGCCGATATTACAGCCTTGACACTGTTGGAATCTGTCTTCTTTTGGTCGCGGTGATGGTAGAAGAAAAGGAGCAACACGTCCATATTACTTGGTAATCGAGATTTAGCCAGCTCCGCTATCGGAGACCTCTCAAGAAGCCACAACCAACTTGATGTTTGATCTTGTCAACGCCATAATGATCAATTCTGAAAACCAAAAAAAAGTCATCAAACGTCGGGACCTCTAAATATCATCTGATCGAGTTGAAAATCACTCAGCCAATGCTTTAGCCCAAACCACATCCGGGCATGGCACGAGCGGTCAGGTCGTGTTAAGAAACAAAATTGGGACACCCTAATATATATATATATATATATATATATATATATATATATATATATATATATATATATATATATATAGGGTGGTTCCATCTATAATGGAGAATTTTCATTTTTATTATTTTTTCTTCTCCAACCCGTCATTTGGTGCCAATTGCGATAGAAACTCCATATCTAAAGTATTTTTTGAATCAGACAATATTTAGGGGTTGCACAAGCTGATATAAATTTTGGTGTTTTATGATTTTCAGGTGATTTTCATCAATTTTCGAATTTTAATAAATTTCCTTAAAATGCTTTTCTATGTAATGATGGGCATTCATATATACTGCTTAACAGTGTTTATAGTGTCTAATCTATATGTTATTCTAATGTTATCTTCATTTCTCTTTTTACAGATCACAGCGACAATGGCAATTGCTAAAGTAACGCGCTCAAAAACTGCAGTCTGGCTTGTTGGATGGACGGAAACGGCTTTCAAGTGCTCCAAACTTCCATCTCGTGGAGAAGTGCTGAGGGTGCTTTTCCATTACCATAACTGCGAACAAATGAGCCTAAAAGTGAGCATTGCAAAGACTTCTGAACTTCTACTTCCAATCTGGGAAAGAGCTAAAATTCCAACGAAGGCTCCCAATCACGTGGTAGAACATATCAGAAAGCTCCATGCTGAATGGTAAGGGCTAAAGAAACTAATAAATCGCATGTCGGCGAAGAACCTGGTGAACCAACAGATGTTCAGAGAAAGGCTGGATGATTTGTTCAACATTGCCCACCGTGAGGCAATGTCTATCATAACATTTGAGGAGGCCCGGCAGTTCTTGAAAGTCCAATGGTACGATAGGAGGACTCGATCAAACATTAGCTCTCCATGAAAAACGTGTGATGAAGAGGAAGGCTTCTGCGGAAAATCGAACATTGAAAGCCAAGTCAGAAGCGGCAGTGGCAACTGAAGTCGCTGTATTAGATGACTCGTCTTCTGACCCAGAGGCTGAATTCACCGTACCGCCCATGCCCAAAACTCCAGGACTGCGAGGCACGATACCAATGGTCACTCCTGAGGTAGCTGCAGCACTCGACCGGACTAAAACTAGCAATCGAAATGCTGCTCATATTTTTTCGGCAATGGCTTCTACGAGTCAATTCCGTCCGCACGTGGAACAGCTCGTCATCAGCACCAGCGCTATTCGACGAGCAAGAATGAAACACAGAGAGGCTTTCACTGCCGAAATCAAAGCCGCTTTTGACCCTAATGTGCCACTGATCCTGCACTGGGATGGGAAGATCATGGATGACCTCACTGGACCTGTTCGAGAGCAAACTGACAGGCTTCCGATTTTGGTGTTTGGACATAATGTGGTAAAGCTGCTCTCAGTCCCAAAACTTCAAGACGCACGTGCAGTTACTATGTCGCAGGCAATTGTTGAGACCATAGATGAGTGGGGATTGCGGAACAGCATCAACGGTATATGTTTTGATACCACAGCCTCAAGCACTGGAATGAAAGGTGGAGTATGTATCAGGTTAGAGTCTGAGATTGGCCGTGAACTGTTGAACGTGGCTTGTCGCCATCACGTCGCCGAAATCATGTTGGAAAGTTTTCAGCCTTCACGATGTTTCAAAGTCTCCCAACATGGAGATCTTCGGGCATTTCCGAGACATTTGGCCTAAACTGGATAAAACATCCTTCTCTACAGCGGTAAGTGACGAGAGCACAGCATCTGTGATGGGGATGGGACGATTCATCGCCGCCATCTCATCGCCGTCGACTGATCGCCGCCAACTCAACGCCAGCCAAACTCATCGCCGATCCAACTCATCGCCGATCCAACTCATCGCCAGTATGGCTCATAAAATAACGCAAATAATAGTAAAAAAAATAAAATGATTAGGAAAGGAAAAGATGATTAACCATTATATTATTTATTATTTATTAAATTATTTATTTATTATTTATTATTGTTGGCAAATTATTTATTTATTAAATTATTTATTTATTATTTATTATTGTTGGCAAATTTTTCTCTGCCTCGCTGGCTGGAAATATGCTCCATCTTGAAGGGTTTCTGAAGTTTAACAGTAGAAGCTTAACAGAAATATAAGATACTAACATCTTTTTCAAGCTTAAGTAAAGTTGCCAGCTTTCTCTAGAAGAAAAACATGTTAATAAAGTAAAGTTGGTTGGTTTTCCTAGTTATTAATTAATAATATAGAAAATTTAGAATATAGAATCTTATATTATCAAAATATTCAAAATATAAAATATTTATAATTTCCATTGTGTATATTGTGTATACATCTATATTTTTCTAATGATGAGTTGACTGACGATGAGTTGGATCGGCGATGAGTTGGATCGGCGATGAGTTGGATCGGCGATGAGTTGGATCGGCGATGAGTCGGCGGCGATCAGATGGCGGCGATGAAAAGGTACCGACCCTCTGTGATCGCCCCATGGAAAGATGAAGTCATTGAATTTGCGGTTGATCAGTTAAAAAAATCACAACCCAGCAATGATTACTGTGAGCTGCTGGAGCTCGCAATCATTTTCTTGGGAGCTGTTCCTCCACGCGGAATACATTTTCTGTATTCTGGAGCTACTCATCGTGCTCGCTGGATGGCCAGGGCTATCTACTCTATCAAGATGTGGCTCTTCCGCAACCAGTACAGCCCACAACAGCCGGGGACAACTTGGTCACGAAAGCCATGTGGACCATCTTACAACGAGAAAATTTGGCATCATCTAAAGGAGATGCGTCTCTTTGTTACTTCGATTTACGTTAGATACTGGTTCCAGACTACATCGTCAACAGAAGCTCCAAAGAATGATCTCGCCCTGCTACGTGCGCTGTCTATATATCCAAACAAATTCGTTGGAATGGCAGCGAGTAAACCATTTGGCAACCATCTGTGGTATCTTTAACAGCTTTAGTTTCTTTGATGAAGAAGTGTCAGCAGAGGAGAAACGAATGATGGTGTCAGCCATCAAAGAGAAGGACGGATTTGCGAATCCTCGGAAACGCATTGCGCCATTCCTTGAGCCAGCATTAATGGAGTTGTATGACTTCATCACGAAATCAACGATGAATTTCTTCAAAATTCATAGTGTGTCTCAGAAGTTCTTGGAGCACGACCCCAGCGAATGGGGAAACCAGGAGTCGTATCGGAAGAGTCGTGAGGTTGACCACTCAGTGAAGGTAGTAAATGACCTGATAGCGGGTTGGTTGTTATATTTTGCTGACTTTCATTTTTTGGAACCACGTTAATATATATTATATATATATATATATATATATATATATATATATATATATATATATTATATATATATATATATATTATATATATATACAGGGCGTCCCAAAAAAATGTATACACACTTTAACAGCTGATAGCTCAAGTGATGTTTCTTTCTTTCCAAGTTAAACCCATTAGAATTAATAATGGCAGTCAGACTAAGCTTTGAACAAAGGAAATTCATTCTAAAATGCTATGGAAGTGTCAAAATGCAGTTGAAGTGCAAAGACAGTTTAGGAGGGAGTTTCAAACAGATCCACCAACGCGACTTACCATCACTCGAATTAGAGATAAGTTTGAAGCCGATGGAACTGTTCAGAATGTCCACAAGAAGCGTTCCGGAAGACCACGGACATCGACAAGCCCCACAAAGCAAGAAAGAGTACTGGAAACGTATCACCAAAGTCCAAGAAAATCTGTGCGGCAAGCGAGTCGTGAGGTAGGAATTTCAGAATCGTCTGTCCAACGCATTTTGAAGCGCTGTCAATGGAAAAGTTACATTCCAAGATTAGTCCATGCTATTAATGAAGATGATCCGGACCGAAGAGTGGAGTATTGCGAGTGGTACTTGGCACGATGTGGATGTGGATTGGACGAAGGGGTTTCGTAGAATACCCTCCGCGTTCACCAGACCTCACACCACTAGACTTTTTTTATGGGGATACTTAAAAGACAAAGTCTACGCTATAAAACCTGCAACAGTCGCTGAATTGAGAGCAGCCATTGAACGAGAATGCACACAAATACCAAACGAAATGTTTCGTGATGTTTGCGATTCCATTGCTTCGCGTTATCAGCAGTGCCTGGACCAGAACGGACGTCAGTTTGAAAACAGGCGTTGACAAAACAATTAAATAATGTCTGTAGATTCTATTACATTTTGAAAATGAAATGTATTTTAATAAACACTGCCTTTATAGTTATTTAAAGTGTGTATACATTTTTTTGGGACGCCCTGTATATATGAAAATTATTTCACGAAAGTAACACATGAAAAATATTTATGATGAATAAAACCACCACCAAGGAAAGGAAACACAGAATGATGCTCAAGCGCTTATATATATATATATATATATATATATATATATATATATATATATATATATATATGCAATAAACGGAGAAATAAAAATAAAAAGATTATGGGAGAGGCATATAAATTTGCAAGGAAAAAATATCGATTTTTAGCACAAGATCAAATGAATTATTTCCAACCAATGTTATAAAAAAAAAAAAAAAATAATACAAATTTATACTGGAAATCTGCCCGGGTTTTAACACTTTGCCTTTCTTGGTTAAAGTTCGATGTATATAAAAATAAATTGAAAAATAAAAGTTAATAGAGTACCATACACGTTTATCAAAGATTTAGCGTTCTACCCTTCTTATCTAAATCTGTTTTGAAGGAATTCAAAACAACAGGATCGAGTTGAAAAAGACCTTTGCTTAAGTTGAAGTTATTTGTAAGTTGGATAATGGCAGACTCAAAAATATTTCTATTAACAATGTTGCTAGAGTGAAATGAAACTGAAGCATTATTCCAATCAATACAGTGGGATAACTCTGACAAATGGACAAAAAGGGCACTGGACGACTGTCCTGTTCTAACGGAATATTGATGCTGTTTTATACGTGTGTGCAACTCCTTTCCCGTCTGACCTATGTAAAAGGAATCACATTGTTTACAACCAATTTTATAGATAATGCCTGAATTATTGGCAGGGCTATTTTTTACTGATATTTTTCACAATATTGTTATATGAAAATACTACATTAATATCCAAAAGTTTAAGTACATTAGCAATGCCTAAAAAGCCCGGGAAAAATGGAAGTACTAAAATATTTTTTGACAAAGTACGAGTGTTATTATTCACACGATAGAAAGTTCGTTTTGCCTTGTTGAGACAAGATTCCATAAACGCAGATGGATAACACAGATCACTTCCACTACCGTTGATTTTTTCTAATTCGGTATCGATGTATTCCGGACTGGCGATCCTAAGGGCGCGGAGAAACATTGAAGAAAAAAAATGGCCTTCTTAGTGGGGGTGTCATGTCCCGAGTAAAAGTGTACGTAAGACAAATTGTTTATTTTTTCTGATAGATACTAAACTTAAAACCTGGGCTTTCCCTATGTACACGCACATCCAAAAACGGGATTGAGTTGTCTTGTTCCACTTCTAAAGTAAACTTAATGGAGGAGGAGACTTGATCATTTAACTGAAGGAGGAAGTTATCCAGGTCACGATTCATGGGCCAGATACACAAAATATCGTCGACGTACCGCAACCAAGGGATGCCAACCCCCAGGATTCTCGGAATGTAAGTAATTTCGAAAAACTCCATATAAATATTGGAGAGGAGGGGCGACAAGGGGTTGCCCATGGCCATGCCAAAAACTTGTTGATAATACTCGTTATTGAAAGTGAATTTACAATCTTTGATGCAAAGCTTAATAAGTTCCAAAACAATGTGTGAAGGTAGTGGCAGGTCATACTTATGTAATTCTTGGGAGAGAAAGTCAAGCATATCGTCAATCGGCACTTTTGTAAACAATGAACAAACGTCAAAACTGATCAATCTATCGTTAGTTTCAGTACGTGCATTATTCAATTTTTCAGTAAGATCCATGGAATTTTTTACATGCGAATCAGAGATAGTTCCGAGAATGGGGGACAAGACTTTGACAAGCCATTTGGAGAGTTTATAAGTAATAGAGCCCACCGAGCTAATAATAGGGCGCATAGGGTTGCCAGGTTTGTGGGTTTTAATAAGACCGTAAAGGTAGGGCAGAGAAGGTGAAGTGGACATGAAAAGCGGAATTAAGTCCTTATGATTTTTGAGAATGCGTTTCAAGCCACTATTAAATGATTTGATGACGTCATCCTGCGGGTTCTTCCTAAGTTTGCTGTATGTGGCGGGGTCCTGGAGAAGCTCGTTCATCTTTCTGATGTAGTCCACTTTGTCCATAATAACTATGGTGTTAGCCTTGTCTGCTTTAGTAATATGGAGCTCCCCATCTTTTTTTAATTGTGAGAGGCTATTGCGAAAACGTTTAGGAAAGTTATCTTCGTAACTACTATTCGCCGCACTATAAACAAGGCCTTTAACTATGTTAAACAAATACTGAGGGGAGATTACACTGTTTTTCAAAACAAGCGAGACTAACAAATTTGTAAAGCCGAAGGTTTTTTAACAATAAAAAAGGACATACCATATCCAAGGGCACTTTTTGCATCGTCACTAATGTTTTTCGAAGAAAGGTTCAAAACACACTTTGAGCTTGCTTTTTTACTCCACTGACTATTTCGAATGAGACTTTTAATTTTTCGATCGAAAATGTTACGAAGTGAAGTTCTCTGACGCAACTCGTTGTAAATTTCATTAAACAAAGGTTGGATCCACGGTTGGGGAATAACGGTTACAAAATTACGTTTGGCAATGCTTAAATTTTTGAAGGCGGACCACTCATTTTGTCTGGTGACTTCAATATGTTTCTTTAAAATTAATCTGCTGAAGTTGTTGAACGGATGGTCGTCAATTTGTCTGAGGCGAATCGGAAGGAGGGATTTGGGAAGAACATGCTCCTCTAGACAATTAGTAAGAAACTCTCGTCGGATACGAATTGCATGTCCCTTCATTAATGTAGAAGAAAAGGAGACAAAGGAGACAAGAGAGGGAACAGCAAGTCGAAGGAACGCGTGGTGTTCATTATATGAAAATTATTTCACGAAAGTAACACGTTTTTGGCATGGCCATGGGCAACCCCTTGTCGCCCCTCCTCTCCAATATTTATATGGAGTTTTTCGAAATTACTTACATTCCGAGAATCCTGGGGGTTGGCATCCCTTGGTTGCGGTACGTCGACGATATTTTGTGTATCTGGCCCATGAATCGTGACCTGGATAACTTCCTCCTTCAGTTAAATGATCAAGTCTCCTCCTCCATTAAGTTTACTTTAGAAGTGGAACAAGACAACTCAATCCCGTTTTTGGATGTGCGTGTACATAGGGAAAGCCCAGGTTTTAAGTTTAGTATCTATCGGAAAAAATAAACAATTTGTCTTACGTACACTTTTACTCGGGACATGACACCCCCACTAAGAAGGCCATTTTTTTTCTTCAATGTTTCTCCGCGCCCTTAGGATCGCCAGTCCGGAATACATCGATACCGAATTAGAAAAAATCAACGGTAGTGGAAGTGATCTGTTATCCATCTGCGTTTATGGAATCTTGTCTCAACAAGGCAAAACGAACTTTCTATCGTGTGAATAATAACACTCGTACTTTGTCAAAAAATATTTTAGTACTTCCATTTTTCCCGGGCTTTTTAGGCATTGCTAGTGTACTTAAACTTTTGGATATTAATGTAGTATTTTCATATAACAATATTGTGAAAAATATAGTAAAAAATAGCCCTACCAATAATTCAAGCATTATCTATAAAATTGGTTGTAAACAATGTGATTCCTTTTACATAGGTCAGACGGGAAACGATTTGCAAACACGTATAAAACAGCATCAATATTCCGTTAGAACAGGACAGTCGTCCAGTGCCCTTTTTGTCCATTTGTCAGAGTTATCCCACTGTATTGATTGGAATAATGCTTCAGTTTTATTTCACTCTAGCAACATTGTTAATAGAAATATTCTTGAGTCTGCCATTATCCAACTTACAAATAACTTCAACTTAAGCAAAGGTCTTTTTCAACTCGATCCTGTTGTTTTGAATTCCTTCAAAACAGATTTAGATAAGAAGGGTAGAACGCTAAATCTTTGGTAAACGTGTATGGTACTCTATTAACTTTTATTTTTCAATTTATTTTTATATACATCGAACCTGAACCAAGAAAGGCAAAGTGTTAAAACCCGGGTCGATTTCCAGTATAAATTTGTATTATTTATTATTTTTTTTTTATAACATTGGTTGGAAATAATTCATTTGATCTTGTGCTAAAAATCGATATTTTTTCCTTACAAATTTGTATGCCTCTCCCATAATCCTTGGTTTCTGCGCGTATGTAGGAGAATTACGGCATTTGATCGAGTGAGGTCCATGGTGTAATGGTTATCATATCTGACCGGCAATCGGAAGATCCCGGGTTCGATTCCCGGGTGGTTACCTCATTTTTTCATTTGTTTCGTTCTCTCTCCTCATCTTGCGCGGAATATTCTCCTATACAAGCGTCGTTCTTTACGTTATTTATACTGCGTGTTTGCAGTTAAAATGTATATTTATATATACCGGGTGTGGCAAAAGTAACGCCCTTTTAATAATTGTATCTTTATAGTTTTATACAGTATAATTTTTTAGTTTTATATTGTATCATTTTGTTTCTTTTATTTTTACAGAAATTCTGAATAAATATGGCCTTTTTCTTGTGGGGTGTACTGAAAGATCTTGTTTACAAGGTCAAACCGAAAACACTTCCTGAATTAAGACAAACAATTCGTGAAAAATTTACTACAATTAACGTAGAAATGTGTCAAAAGGTTTGTAGAAGTGTTGCTGGTAGGGTTCAGTGTTGTATTGAACACCGGGAGCATTTTGAACATGATCATTAGGTTAGTAACTACTATGTATGTAGAGTACATTTTTTTAAGGTGTATTGAGCCAACCACAAAATTAATTAAATTCCAGTTATTTTTTAGTTTTTACTGAGAAAGTACTTATTATTTTTCTTAAAATGCTGTATTTTTCTTAAAAACCTTATTATTTCTCTTAAAATGCTGTAATTGATTTATTTCCTTCAATAAAAGAGAATAAACTAAAAAGGGCGTTATTTTTGCCGCACCCGGTATATATATATTTTATTTTTTTTTTTTTTTCTGTAACCTATATATAGGCTGTAACTCTTTATGTACTTCAGTGTTCCTGAGGATGTCATTAGACGAAAGCGCTTGAGCACCATTCTGTGTTTCCTTTCCTTCGTGGTTTTATTCATCATATATATATATATATCTTTCAACCTTTCAAAGTTCCGCGCGATTAGTCCTCATTTCACGAAGGTCAATCTTGTCGCCCCTGTAGTGTTTACCTCATTTATTAATTATATTTCATTATTTTTTACTCGCTATTACATTTATCGCTTGCTTTCTCTGTACACTCGTTTTCACTGTACCGTATAAATTCATGGTAGCCACGCCGAGACTATGAAAACCGTTACAACACAAAGGGGGAAGGGGGTTCATTAACACTCTTTTTAACGCTTGTTACTTTATTTAATTCCGAAAATGCTTTAATTAATTTGGGGGGATGCGAGTAAGAGATTTTACTATAATATTTTACGTCGGAGAGGGGCACAAAACAAACAATTTAATTCTAAGGTGCCATGGCCACACCTTACCCTACGGCCCTGCCTGAATGACTGTTGGGTATTTTTAGAAACCCAGCCTTCGTGGGCTGACTCCTTGTGTTGCCCATTCGTATTTAATAATTTTAATAAACAAACCATCATTTATCTTAATTTTTACATATTACATATTATCTTCTTCATTAATCGAACATTATTAAAATTCTTAATTAGACACTACTATACTCGACCATAATTTATTGTAATTACATCCATTAAATATTATTGTATTCTTTTAATTTGCACTCCCAACTCGTATTTTATAAGTTTAATATATTCGAACATTAATTTATAAACAAACAATTAATTCTTAACTCTTCTCATCTTGCGCGGAATGTTCTCCTATACAAGCGTCGTTCTTTACGATATATATATATATATATATATATTTTTTTTTTTTTTTTTTTTTTTAGTTCAGGAAGAACCGATTCGCCTCTATTTAAAGGGCATATCTCAGCGGAAAAACAAAGAAAAAGTGAGAGGAAAGACAGAGGAAAAAGAAAGGGTGGAGGGGACAGTCGAAGTGGAAAAAGACCAAGGATGACAAGGACTGCAGGGTCGAGCCCCATCATCCTTGGGTGCTAGGGCCGGGAGGGCGCACGTGAAACCTCCAGGAACAAGCACGTACAAACGAGCACAAAGAGCACTCAAGAGCACGAGCTTAGAACCCCCTTGCGGGGATATATATATATATATATATATATATATATATATATAGTGGACCTAGTTTCAGCCGTTTAAGGTGATAATGATTTAATTGTATGCTAGTGATTAATTGATGCAATGGCTGATTGCTTATTAATGAAAGGCTATTTGAGTAGGTCCACCATACTATTGGAAGTGACAGAAATGGCAGCGAGGGTCACCAGCTTGGTTTACACCCAAGCAAATTAATATTAACGTTATAAAATACACCTTATAGTTTTGTATTTTATTATGAAAATAAAGCCGTTATTTATTCACTGTGATATAACAAAGAATTGACAGTAATTAATTGATAGTTTTACGTTATGCTTATGACATAGACTTAGCTAATAAGATGAAATGTTAATAGCTTAATTGACACGTAATAAGTGATATACTCATTGATGGTATGTAAATGGCATGCAACATGGAACATTGAATGGAAAACATGACACTCTGATTAAGTAGGCTAGATGATTGAATGGGCCTAGTAATGACAGAATAAATGATGCGGCCCCATAATAATGGAAGTTAATGACGTGCATTATTGGATAGGCCTAATGATACTTGAGGAAATATACACTGTAAATGACTTAGGCCTGCAGTAAGAAAAATTAAGTTATCACATCAACATATAAATGAACACAATAACACAATGATACGCGGAATTGCGGTATTGAAATGACACTTGAATTGGAGAACAGGCCTACTGCGTTCTTTCACGAGAATCAGTTGGAACGCTTAATTACACACTTTGGGAGTATAGCCTACCGTTCGGCGGTAGGCTAATGTAGGCTTCACAAGAGTACTTAGAATAGGAGGTACTTATCTTAGGACGATGTAACCTCTATTGAAGGCGGGTTGAAGAGGAACCTATTACCGTAGACTCGAGTTGTCGTTGTCCGTTAAGCCTCTCGAGATGATGGATGTAGGCTTCGTACGGAGGCCTGAGGTGATGTTACTTCTCGAGGTGCAGGATGGCCTTAAATGATCTTGCAGGCGTAGGCCTGAGGTGCTGAATATATCTCGAGGAATGTAGAGAAACTTGAAGGCTTGATGATAAATCTTAGGCCTTGAAGGAAGTAGCAGGCCACGCCTCCGGCAGGAGGCCGGAGGGCGATTGAAGTGATGAGATCTGCTCGACGAAGTAGAAAGCGAGTGTCTGAGTGAGTGAGTGAGTGAGTGAGAATGAATGCAAGTGGCAGCTCACTTTTATACGTAGTTCCCGTGACGTAGGACTTCGCGCCAATTCTTAAGACGCCTTGTGAGCGCGTCCTTTTGTTGAAAAGCTTGCGTTCGCCTTTTGGGAAGGAACAGACGTTTCATTGTTTGACTCTTTGCCCACGTGTGTTTTCCAAGACTCTTTGATGATATGTCTGTCTATTTGTTGGTCTATTTCTTGTCGATCCGCTACATATATATATATATATATATATATATATATATATATATATATATATATATAAATAACAGCTTTAATAATTCTAAAAAAAGTTACATTAATTTGCAGGGACCGTCTGTCGAGACAGCTATATCATTCTGCTTATTATTCGAGTTAGTTGAAATAAATTCGGAATATATACGTAAAAGGAGAAATTTGAATCCCCTTTAAGAGAAAATGTAGAATAATAAGAAGTAAGTCTGATCATTCGCATATACTCTGATACATTCTTTATTGTGAGAAGGGATGATTAGCTGGGGCTGCTATGCACAGCCTACCGACACCGGTCGAATAGCCTTGCATTTCAAAAAGAGTTTATTATGGATTTTATAAAATTAAGTAACACTTGATTAATATAATAAAAAATACACACAGAGTACCATATATATATATGTGAAAATGAACAATGAATAATTCCTATATAATTCTTATATTTATATAAGAATCCACATGTCTACCTAATCCTTGTACTTATACAGGGTGTCTCAAAAGTCACTATCTATTTTGAAAAATAATGGGAATTACGAAAAACTGGTTTAAGACATGAAAAATATATTTATTTCAAAGTAAGTGCCACAAAGAATTAGTGCTATTTATTTATCTGTCTCCACATGGCGACCATCAGTGTCTCTACAGAGCTCAAAGCGATAAGTTGTTTCCCGGAACACACTTTCCAGCATTTGAGGTGTTATTTTCTGAACTGCATCGGTAATACGATTTCGAAGTTCGGCTACATCACTAATTCTTCTACCAGTGTACACCTTAGACTTAATGAAACCCCAGGCGAAAAAATCTAATGGTGTTAAATCGGGTGAACGTGCTGCCCATGGTTGTGTTCCTCCACGACCAATCCAGCGACCGGGGAAGCGTCTGTCAAGATAATCACGTACAATTATTGCATAATGGCACGGTGCTCCATCCTGCTGAAAAACTACTGTGTCAAGAATGCCATCTGTAAGAAGTTGAGGTTCGAGGAATTGTTCAAGCATGTCAAGATAATAAACCAATTAACTTTTTTAAATACACAAATTTGCACCAGAAGTACATATCTTTATGCCAGCATAGCATTTTTAAAAAAAACATCTAATGTCACCGAAATAGATAGTGACTTTTGAGACACCCTGTATAATCTTTATATTCAAATATTCATTTTTACATAAGGACCAAACTCGCAAAATGCAAGTTTGGATGACTTTAGTATTCAATGTATGGTAAATTCTTTAACATATTATTATATATATGTTGTTCATTCATAGTTCCATTTCCTTTCTTGACCTTTATCTTTTGTTAATTTTATTAATTATTCATTCAGCTACCTATTGTCTACCTATTGTCAACCTATTGTGTGACTACCAATATGTGTACAACACTTTATGCATTCGTACATGTTCGCAAATGATCATACATGTAAGTGCGTTCACATGTATACTTTTTATTTTTTCTTTAAATTATTTAATTTCTCGCAATAGACTCGTAAATGCTTATGCAAGTGTTCGAATTCCGATGACGGCGCCAAAAGTGGGCATCTGAAAACGAAAATCTCCTCTCTCGCTTGCTTCGAATTTAGAAAACATTAAGATGTGTGTTGTTATATATAAGTCCGGCATCATAGGAAAAAAAAAAAAAAAGGCAAAACAAAAGCTTTTATTTACAGAACGTGCTCAATATGTCCACCATTGTTTTCAATACACAAATTCAGACGTGATACCCAGTCAGCAATCACACGGTGAATGATGTCAGGAGTAATGGTGTTACATGCCCCAATAATGCGCTGCGCCGCAAATGTTCAACACTCCTAATTTTCTCTGCGTATACCAGTGCTTTCAAGTGGCCCCAGAGATAAAAATCTAGTGGCGAGAGATCCGGGCTTCTAGCTGGCCATTCCACAGGCCCTCGACTTCCTATCCAATGACCAGGGAATTGTTGGTACAGGTATTCCCTTACTTGGGTGCTGTAATGTGCAGGAGCGCCGTCTTGCTGGAACCATGTTGGGAAATTTCCTTCTTCGTTCAAGACACTAGGAAATGCTTCTTCCTTGAGCATACGTAGGTAGGTGCCTCCAGTGACATGTTCATCGAAAAAGAGGGGGCCTATGATGCGATCCTTCCAAATGCCACACCATACCATCACCTGAGATGCACCTTGTTCCTTTGAAGAGGTATACCAGTGAGGGTTGTTTTGAGACCAGTAGCGGGTGTTCTATCGATTTACCTCACCATTTCCATAAAAAACAGCCTCGTCACTGAAAAGAATGGTGGACTGGAAATTGGCATCCCGAGCATAAGAAAAATATGAATTATGGTATATAGAAATAGAAAAATGTGAATTTCTCCTATGATGCCGGACTTATGGTACACCCTGTATATATATATATATATATATATATATATATATATATATATATATATATATATATATACCGTATCTGCCCATGTACTTTGTGTTATACTCCTAACATCCTAATTGTCTATAAATATGAGACTGTAAAAAAAACTATAGTTAACTGTTTAATTGTAATTAACTGTAATATAATGTAATTAATGTACTTTAATGAAACTGTAATTAACGATAATAAGCGAATGTGAATTAATTGGTAATTATAATTATAGTTGTAATAAACCAAAATTGCAATGTACTCAGTGATGTACTTGTGATTGTACTCAATGTACGACCCGACATTATGTCGCCATTTAGGAGTGTACACTCGGCGATATTATTATTATTTTTTATTATTATTTTTTCGTCGGGATAAATTCTTGATTTGCTTCCTATTTTGTCAAATAATTGGTGACTTGTTCTTTTCAAAATTTCTTAATAATTTTTTTAGATTTAGCTTGATAATGAGTCCTGATTGGATTTTTCAATGTTCGTGTTTTGTATGCATTCTCTCTTCGTTGTGGAGGGTGAAGTCGTTGTCTTGTCTAAGCATTTAATTGTAAATCTTAAACCTTTAACTTTTGCACATATGCATATTTTAGTGTAAAGATGCATAGTTCAATTTCCACTTCTAATTAACTCGGCAGATCCGGAAAATATCAGATCTGAAAATACGCGGTTTAAGATAAACATTGCCACAGAAAAAAATTTACTTAATTTTCAAATATTGTGCAAAAATAATGCAGCCTATAGAGAATAAAAAACGAAACGAGTCAACATTTAATAATAATGATGTTAGCAAATTATGGGAATATAAACCCACAAAATTTCTTCCATGTTCATTCTGACTAGACTGATCTAACTTAGAAGCTGAGCGTTACCTGTAACATTTTAGCAGTAAAATATAGTAAGAAATATCTTTGTCTTCTCCTTCGAGCCTGGCTCTCTTCAAAGAATTTAGCCTTAAATAGAGCGAAATAATTTCCCGATACATTATAAGAAGAATCGAGGAACCTTCAGAGAATTTAGTAAGCCTCCCAGAATCCTCCGAACCACTATAGAAGAACTCGGAGAGTAGTATAGAAGAAACTACTGCAAATAACAAATCCGTTGCTGCCTCCTAAATAGAACCCCCGTCGACTTCGAACCAACCAAGGCCATAGACGGAGGGGTTAACATATATATATATATAATATTCTAAATAGCAACTTTAGTAGTTCTAAAAACAGTTACTTTAAAACGTTATTACTTTAATTCAGTTATTCGAAATATATGCGTAAAAGTAGAAACTTGATTCCCCTTTAATAGAAAATGAAGAATAATAAGCAGTAAGTCTGATCATTTGTATATACTCTGATACATTCTTTATTGTGAGGAGGGATGATTAGCTGGGGCTGCTGTGCACAGCCTGCCGACACAAGCCCCGAACCCGGTGGAATAACTTTACACGTCAAAATGGGTTTATTATGGATTTTATAAAATTAATTAACACTTGATTAATATAATGAAAAATACACGCAAAGGAATATATATATATATATATATATATATATATATATATATATATATATATATATATATATATATATATATATATATATATATACCAACTTTAATAGTTCTAAAAACAGCTAATTTAAAACGTTATTACTTTAACTCATTTATTCAAAATATGTGTAAAAGATACGATATATATATATATAACGAGAACAGCACTTGCAAGGATTCTTGATTAAGCACTGAATGATACGATATATATATATATATATATATATATATATATATATATATATATATATATATATATATATATATGAAAATTATTTCACGAAGGTAACACGTGAAAAATATTTATGATGAATAAAACCACGAAGGAAAGGAAACACAAAATGGTGCTCAAGCGCTTTCGTCTAATGACATCCTCAGGAACACTGAAGTACATAAAAAGGTTAAGCCTATATATAGGTTACAGAAAGAAAAAAAAAGAAAAAATAAATAACATACATACACACACACACACATATATATATATACATATACATACATATCTATATATACAAATACATACATACATACATACATACATACATATATATACAATAAACAGAGAAGTAAAAATAATAAAAAATTAAAAATTAAAACCTTAAAGGATTACAGATTTGTAAGGAAAAATATCGATTTTTAGCACAAGATCAAATGGATTATAAAAATACAAATTTATACTGGAACTCTGCCGGGTTTTAACACAATGCTGCCTATGGTCAGGTTTCGATATATATAAAAAAAAATAAAATGCAAATTAAAAGTTAATCGATTTTTAGCACAAGATCAAATGGATTATAAAAATACAAATTTATATTGGAACTCTGTCCGGGTTTTAACACATTGCTGCCTATGGTCAGGTTTCGATATATATAAAAAAAAAAAAATAAAAAAAAATAAAATAAAATGCAAATTAAAAGTTAATAAAGTAGAAGACAAGTTTACCAAAGATTTAATGTTTTACACTTCTTATCTAAATCTGTTTTAAATGAATTCAACATAACAGGATCGAGTTGAAAAAGACCTTTGCTTATGTTGAAGTTATTTGAAAGTTGGATAATGGCAGACTCAAGAATATTTCTATTAACAATGTTGCTTGAATGGAATAAAACTGAAGCATTATTCCAATCAATACAGTGGGATAACTCTGACAAATGGACAAAAAGGGCACTGGACAACTGTCCTGTTCCAACGGAATATTGATGCTGTTTTATACGTGTGCAAATCCTTTCCCGTCTGACCTATGTAAAAGGAATCACATTGTTTACAACCAATTTTATAGATAATGCCTGAATTATTGGTAGGGCTATTTTTTACGATGATATTTTTCACAATATTGTTATATGAAAATACTACATTAATATCCAAAAGTTTAAGTACATTAGCAATGCCTAAAAAGCCCGGGAAAAATGGAAGTACTAAAATATTTTTTGACAAAGTACGAGTGTTAATATTGACACGATAGAAAGTTCGTTTTGCCTTGTTGAGACAAGATTCCATAAACGCAGATGGATAACACAAATCACTTCCAATACCGTTGATTTTTTCCAATTCGGCATCGATGTATTCCGGACTGGCGATCCTAAGGGCGCGGAGAAACATTGATGAAAATATGGCCTTCTTAGTGGGGGTATCATGTCCCGAGTAAAAGTGTACGTAGGACAAATTGTTTGTCGTTTTCCGATAGATACTAAACTTAAAACCTGGGCTTTCCCTATGTACACGCACATCCAAAAATGGGATTGAATTGTCTTGCTCAACTTCTAAAGTAAACTTAATGGAGGGGACTTGATCATTTAACTGAAGGAGGAAGCTATCCAGGTCACGATTCATGGGCCAGATACACAAAATATCGTCGACGTACCGCAACCAAGGGATGCCAACCCCCAGGATTCTCGGAATATAGGTAATTTCGAAAAACTCCATATAAATATTGGAGAGGAGGGGCGATAAGGGGTTGCCCATAGCCATCCCAAAAACTTGTTGATAATACTCGTTATTGAAAGTGAATTTACAGTCTTTGATGCAAAGCTTAATGAGTTCCAAAACAATGTGTGAAGGTAGTGGCAGGTCATACTTATGTAATTCTTGGGAGAGAAAGTCAAGCATATCGTCAATCGGCACTTTTGTAAACAATGAACAAACATCAAAACTAATCAATTTATCGTTAGTTTCAGTACGTGCATTATTCAATTTTTCCGTAAGATCCATGGAATTTTTTACATGTGAATCAGAGATAGTTCCGAGAATGGGGGACAAGACTTTGACAAGCCATTTGGAGAGTTTATAAGTAATAGAGCCCACCGAGCTAATAATAGGGCGCATAGGGTTACCAGGTTTGTGGGTTTTAATAAGACCGTAAAGGTAGGGCAGAGTAGGTGTACTTCAGTGTTCCTGAGGATGTCATTAGACGAAAGCGCTTGAGCACCATTTTGTGTTTCCTTTCCTTCGTGGTTTTATTCATCATATATATATATATATATATATATATATATATATATATATATATATATATATATATATATATATATATACCGAGAGCGGCAGTCAGTTTAAATCACAAATTAGTTTTTTAAATTATTACGCGATTATTAATTATGTTATTTGTACTCACATTTTAATTGTGTTTCCTTCCGCTGGATCAAACGGTTCGACATCGCAAACATCTGTAACAGTCTGTGTTGAAAATAATTCGTTCCGGTCGGTGGCGTCTAAAAGATTGATTGTGGCCACCGTGTCAGCGTCTCCTTCATATAATTCTGGAGAACTGTAGAGTTGTGACTGACTCATGATGCGTAGAATTGCGTGTTTATTCACGGGCAAGATATCAGCTAATATGGTGCCGAGCTGAAAATACTTCCTTTTTATATGCATGATTCCCAATTGTAGCCTCCCTCAGAAGACTAATAGTTGATTCGTAGGATTCTTGATTGGATGTCATTGTATCTGTGCGTGACTATGGCATGTGTGTGTGCCAATCAGTTGTCGTAGCGTAAAATTAACGGCCCAACGCTTTGGATCGTGAAATTCTGATTGGATACCGTCACGCTTTCTGGAGGCGTGTCTTTATCAAATGTAGCTTATTCATTCCACAGATTTTTTCAGAGTTAATTGATTGGATAATGAAGCCCTTATTTTGTAATTATTTAAGTGTCTGAATTTCAACTATATATATTATATATATATATATATATATGAATAGATTTGTCGCCAACATGAAAATTGAACATTATTTAGCATGTATTTAAAAAAAAATTAAACATAAATTCAATGTTTTTAAGAGAGAGAAGTTCTGAATATATTTATTATTATTATTATTATTATTATTATTATTATTATTTTTAAACAACGTTGGCAAAATAGAAAATTTTTTTTGGAGTTTTTAGAGCGAAACGATACGGGGTACATCATCTGTGAAGGATTAGTGGTCATCCATCTATGCATAATCCTCAAATTGTTTTCTGGCGAGACACTTCACCTGTTCAGAATTAGGGAGTCAAAAATTCCCGGGCAGGTGTTCAATCCGTTCTTGCGTACCTGTCCCTCTTAAGGGAAATATCATGTGTCTACAGAAATAAACATGGAGTTTTTTCTTTGCGGATGCGGATGCGGATATTTAGTTAATCTATCAGTATAATATAGAATTATGAATACATGACATAATTTTTCAAATTTCGTGATATTACTATTATGGCAGGCAATGCATAAGAATTAAAATTAATATTACTGTTTTCATTATGATAAAAATAATAACTTTCTCAAGAGTTTCAGCCACAGAAATTTCAATGAAACAAGTTTCATTCAATTTTCTGTGTTACCAGGTATTTATATTTTGAGGTTTATATATTTGTTTGTTCATTAATAATTAATACTTTACATGAAATGTGCATGACTGGGCCTTTAGCCCTGTTCAAAAATCAAATTTTTCTTATTTTCATAGGTTTCTGTACTTTTTCCCATGCTTTCTGACCTGTAAAGGCCGAACATCACAACCATTTTGACCTAGGTTGTTGGGAAGCATTGCCGCATGGAGCTTTAAGTTTTCTGCCTTGAAATCGGCCAAAAGCACCAGTTCCGGGGTCCCTTGAATCATGTTTTGCACTATAATTTTTTATCTAAACAAGATAGAGCAACAAAATAGGCACCAAATTAAAGTGTTTTTAATCCTCTTTCTAACTTATACAATTATGATAGTCTTGGAACAAGAAATGGCACATTGGTACATACAAAGATTTCAGAAATATCACCAAATTTCTTTTTCTCACACTCAAGGCAGAAAAGGCGCCTTATTCATGACACAAATTTGAGATTAACATTTTGTCACAAGTCTAATCGATCAAGAAGTGAAAGCATTACATGATGATTAATTTCATAATGACATTTACACAGTCAGTTGTTGAGAGTTTGTTTCTTGAAGCTGTCAAAGCGGCGTCTGTTGAACTCCACAGCTTGAAGGAGATAGTCCCTTTGCTTGGCATCTGTTGTTATGACATTTGCAAAGTCGCTCATCATCTTGACACCACGTTCAGCAATGTCATTCACCGCTTTCAGATTCTTAACATAGTCCAACGCTTTTCTGTAGTCCTCATTCTGTGGCCAAGACGTGACAGGTTCCAGAAGCCACTCGGATCCAATGTTCAGTGTGTCCAGCAGGAAATGTGATTCTGGGCCAATGAGATCAACCAGGGTGGTCTTAGCTGTGACTCTCTGGAATAGAGGCTTTCCTGTTCTGAAGCTGTCTGGCTTCTCAGTGGCATGTAACTGGGCAGCAATGTCGTGCTTCAATGTGTCACTCAATCTACTGCTGAACAGGGCAAATGGCACGACTTCCTGCGTCAGGTACCATTTGTGGTTTTCCATCTTATTAAGTACTGCATCAGCAAGCTCTGGGTCAGTTTTCTTGTACTTCAACATGTCCTGGATTAGACTTAGATCATTCACGGGAGCATCTGCAGCAGACATTGACATCATCCATACAGGAGTGTAGAACAGCGCAAGGAAGGTGTTGAGTCTTTCCAGCTTTGATACAGTGTCTTCGTCGTACTCAAGTTGATCTGCAAACATCAGCATTTTCATGGAGTACAGGTTTCTGGCCATCCATCTGGCCTGATGAATGGCGCCTGGTCGACTCCAGTGAATACCTCGAGGAGGCGTTCCTCCAAGAACAATAACTGTCAGTTCAGCCATTTCCCTGTAATCGGCTCTTGGAAGCCTTTCTGCTGTTAGAATGTCTTGGAGTATTTCTTCAATGTTCTTCTTCTTTTCCTTCAGCCATTTGCTGTTGATAGCCAGCATCTTTGGGTTTTCCCTGGACAAGTCCGTCCAAACATCCTTCAGATGCTCAAACCAGGGATTATCTGGCCTCTTCACCTTCCCAAACAGCTTCTCCCAAACTGCTCATACTAGGATTTCCAGGATGTGATGTCGACAGGCCAGATAAAACACCTTTTTGTTCAGCATTTTCTCTAGCAGTTTGGCAGCTCCTCTGTGAACTCCACTGTTACTGGATGTAGTGTCAAAAACAAGGGCAGTAACATTATCCGTAAGTTCCCATGTCTCCAGTAAATCCAGTGAAGCCTCAGCCTGAGCTGTGCCAGAAGAATTGTCGATGACAGGTACTCCCAATAACTTTCCTTCAGTGTATGAAGGTGGACCAGACACTAGCACAGCTAAAGTCTCTGAGGTACTTCCAGGTTCACCGCCCAAGACATCTTTGAGCAACTTTCCATCCCAGTGTAAGGCAGCGTACTGTGGGGGGTTTTCACAAAACTTGGACATGTGACTCTGGCTGATATTATACCTGGACAGCATTCTGTTGCGACGTGTTGTTGAGGTTGAGATGACGAAGTTATCCAGATCAGCCCCTCCAGCTTTCAAGGTGGCAGAAACCATGGCAGTAACTTGATTGTCTGATAAACCAAGACGATCAGCTGTATTGCAGATGACATCACATTCCATGACCTTCCTTGGAAACGTCAAAGTCACACTAGTCACAGTGTCTTGATGGTGAGAACATCCAGGACGAGGCTGATGGTAATCCATGTCCTCTGTGTTAGCGTCGTTGTCAGTTGAGTCACCCCAGGTAATGTCATCCACATGAACAACTGCCTCTTGTTCTGCTGCAGCTGTAAAATAGTACAACATGTTAAGACAGTAATTGTTAAGTACATGCTAAATATCGCAATGGAGTAAAACTTAAAACTTTTTGTAACGTTCAAAGTAATTAGTTTTACCTTGTTCTTGTCTATGCTGCAGTCTTTCATTCCTCGCTGCTTGCTGCAGGGATCTTGTCTCAAAAATCTTGTCATGACCAGACATATGACCTTTCCTCTCAGTCTTTTGGTCTTCGTATAACCTGATATCCTCATCTTTCTTCTCTCTGGATAACAGTCTGTTGTTCTGTATTTCCTGGATTGCATCTGGAGCTCCTATATCGAACAGGCTGTCTAATTCCAGCACAAATGCTCCTCTTTTTCCTCCAGGGTTACTTGCTCTTCCTTTGCTTTTCACCAGAGCACGATGTTTCTCATGTAGTTTCATGAAGAGCTTCATTGCGTTGTACTTGGTCATTGTCTTGATCCTAGCCATCTGCCAGAATGGGATGATAGATTCAACTGTTTCATATGCAAGGTCTTGAACCATGGGCCTCCCTGCATTTTCCGGTAAATTCTGAAGATTAAGGAAATACTGGAACGCCTGTCTGTTGGTGGGAAGCTGGGAACCACTGATAAAAGCTGAAGGGTATCCAACTAGGAAAGTTTCAGTGAGAGATCTGGTAGATGGCCCAGTTGACACCTGCCTGTGGACAGTACGTGGAGGTTCTGAGATATCAACTGTGCGCCCACGGAGCTCCCTCAGCTCCTTGCTTAATGCCATTGTGAAGTTGTAACTTGTAGATGGTTTTCTAGATTCTGATTGAGTTTCTGTTGTTTCCTGAAAAATGATAGATAATTATTATTATTATTATTAATTATTATTTATTTATTATTATTATTATTATTATTATTATTTATTAATTTTATGCTCTTTCATTTGATACCTAATTTGTTGCTCTATCTTGTTTAGATCAAAAGTTAAAGTGCAAAACATAATTCAAGGGACCCCGGAATTGGCGCTTTGGCCGATTTCAAGGCAGAAAATTTAAAGCTCCATGCGGCAATGCTTCCCAACATCCTAGGTCAAAATAGTTGTGATTTTCGGCTTTTTCAGGTCAAAAAGCATGGGAAAATGTACAGAAACCTATGAAAATAAGAAAAAGTTGATTTTTGAACAGGCCTACTGGGCCTTATAAGCTACTTTATAAGCTAATTTAATTGTAAATTGCATAATTTATTAGAGGTAATATCCGCATAACATCCGCAGTTAGACGTGCGGATGCGGATGTTAAAAATGATGCGAATATCCGGTCCACCACTAATATATATATATATATATATATATATATATATATATATATATATATATATATATATATATATATATATATATGCACTCATTTAATGTAAATGAGATAAGTCTGGTATTGCGATAAATCGAAAAACAAGATGAACAAAATGTTAAAAAATAAATAGTTATTTAGCGCAAAATTCATATTAGATCATGCATTGTTTTCGACCTACTTTTTAATATATATATATATATATATATATATATATATATATATATATATATATATTATATGAAAGAGACGATATTTTTCGCTCATATGTGAGCTTAGGCATGTGTGGAGTTCATAATAACCTTTTGAAGATTATCCGCGGTTCGCTATAAGCTCAAAACAAACAAACACTGAAAGTGAATTTACAGTCATTAACGAAACTGTAAGCCGGAGCTGCCCCTTCAAGGAAAATCATTAATGAGTGGAAAGGTAAATGGCAGGTATCTGCGAATAGCCATATGGGGTTCGTAATGACCTTTTGAAGATTATCTGCGGTTCGCTAAACTCAAAACAAACAAGCAAAGTGGGTTTACAGGTCGTTAACGAAATTGTAAACCTTAGCTGTAGCTTTTAAGGAAAAAATCTTTAATCAGCAGAAAGGTAAATATCAGGCATCGGCAAAAGCTTAGCCGTAAGGCAGGTATGGGATTAAATTTTAATTATTAGCGACCAAACGACCGCAATGTAATATTCTAAAGGGATTAAATTAAATTAAATAAATAGTCGAGAATTATTCAAGTTATTGTAAAACGAATGTATTTATTATTAATAGCGGTTATTCAATTCAATGTGTGTGTAGGAAATTTGGACCCATTAATAAAATAGTGGTAGTAAGAAATCTTAATTGAAGCACCAACGTTTCGAAAAGATTAGTCGCCAAATCACTATAATTGCTAATAGAATAATCAGGATTTCATAAGGCTGGGTGGATTTCGTATGGGGAAATGTGTATTGGGGTCGTGTATATATATATATATATATACACACAGGGTGCTTATAAAGTCAGTATCTATTTCAGTGAAAACGTAGCAAAAAGGGTAAAATTCAATAACAGTATAATAGAAGGCATACATTTAATGCATACTTAAGCATATGATTCTACATAAGCACTATCAGTATCTCTACAGAGTTCTAATCTGTCAGCAGCATTGCGGAACACATTTTGGAGCATGGCACGGGTTATTTTTGTAACTGCTGTTACGATACGAGCACGTAAATCTTGCAGATCTGTAACCCTCGTTTGATAGACGTTTAATGTGATAAAGCCGCTTGAAGAGAAATCCAAGGGCATTAGGTCAGGAGATCGACCCGCCAAGGGCCTGTTGCAGTGTTGCATTCACGTCCAATCCACCGATTTGGAAGTCGTTCATTTAGGTACTCCCGAACAATGTTTGCGTAATGACAAGGTGCCCCATTTTGTTGAAAGACGACTGTGTTTAAAATGCCATCTGAATGAAGCTGGGACATTTACGTGCTCGTATCGTAACAGCAGTTAAAAAAATAACCCTTGTCATGCTCCAAAATGTGTTCCGCAATGCTGCTGACAGATTCGAACTCTGTAGAGATACTGATGGTGCTCATGTAGAATCATATGCTTTAGTATTCATTTAATGTATGCCTTCTATTATATTTTTATCGAATTTTACCCTTTCTACTACGTTTTCACTGAAATAGATAGAGACTTTATAAACATATATATATATATATATATATATATATATATATATATATATACAGGGTGGCCCCAAAAAAATGGCACCAATTTTGAGAAGTGATATCTCAATAACCATTGCAGCTAGGGACTTAAAAAAACAACCAAATGAAAGATACATCTTTTCTCTTTAAATACTTATTCTATGGCTTGATGGTTATAAGTATATATAATGCCCAAAATTGGCTTCCAAAAAAAATATACAAAAAAAAGTTGCGCATTTATATTTATTCCTTGATCCTAATTTTAAATGAAATTTTTCTATTCCAGACCCCTCCAGATGGGATTGAGAGAATCTGATAAGAACATTATACAAGCACTACGTGAAGAAAAAGGATATTCATTAAACAGAATCCTTTACGAATTTCCAAATAGAAATTGGAAAAAAAGAACTGTGGCACATTTTTTACAAAAACTTAAAGAAACCGGCAGCATTCAACGGCGTCCGGGAAGTGGTCGATCAAATAGTATTACAACGCCAGAAAACATTGAAAAAGTAAATGAAATCGTTTTAAGTCAAGAGGAACAACCGGGAACAAGTAAAAGTGAACGTGAAGTTGCGAAAGAAACCGGGATTTCACGTTCATCAGTACAGCGAATAATTCGAAAAGATCTTGGGTTGAAAACATTTAAGAGGGTGAAGGTTACTGCTTTATCGGAGCCTGTGAAAGAAAGACGTTTCTATCGATGTAAAAATCTATTGCGAAGATTTCGGTCAAATGAGTCTGTGAAAAAAATTTGGTTTTCTGATAAGAAACGATTTACGGTCGAAACACCACGAAATACCCAAAATGATCGGGTTCGTGCAGCAGTGGCGACAAAAACTCATGTTGACCCAAAACGACTTTTGCGTGAAAAAAACACTTTTCAGATTCGATAATGGTTTCCCTTGCAGCGTCATCTGAGAACAAAACATCCATCATTTTTATTCAGCGAGGCGTTAAAATTAACTCAATTTACTACTGTAATGACATTTTGTCTCCAATGTTGTCAGAGATCAAGGAGACAAGCACTGATTTTGTGTTCATGCAAGATGGAGCCCCATCTCATAAAGCCAAGGAAACAATAACATTTCTCAATAATAATTGTCCTGGTTTTATCGAACCAAATAATTGGCCACCATGCAGCCCAGATCTAAACCCCATTGACTACTTTGTGTGGTCTGCCTTAGAGAGAGAAGTCTACCATGGTCAGAAAATCCGTGATGTGAACCATCTTCGTGAACGAATTCAGGCTGCATGGGAAAATCTCTCACAAGTGACGATCTCAAAGGCAATTTCAAAATGGAGGGCGAGATTACAGGCTGTGGTTGACCATAATGGAGGGCAGATTGAGCCATTTATTGAAAATTAGGTTTAACTTAAAAGGAATAAATATAAATGCGCAACTTTTTTTTGTATATTTTTCTTATAAGCCAATTTTTGGCAGTACATGGGTTTATAACCATCAAGCCATAGGATAAGTATTTAAAGAGAAAAGAATTATCTTTCATTTGGTTGTTTTTTTAAGTCCCTAGCTGTAGTGGTTATTGAGATATCACTTCTCAAAATTGGTGCCATTTTTTTTGGGCCACCATGTATATATATATATATATATATATATTATATATATATATATATATATATATATATATATATAATATATATATATATATATAGTCGGGGAGTGTTTCTTCTAATAACAATTAGTGCTTATTTTAATAAGAGCCTTGTAAAGGGATCAAATTAAATAAATAGTCGAGAATTGGTCAAGATATTGTAAAACGAATGCATTTATTTTTAACAACGGCGATTTATTATTATTTTTGATGCAACAAGGCCATGGGATCAATATCTTTGAAGCTATTAAGAAAAGTTTAAAAAAACATGAAATTTAATGAGAAATTACAGATCTCAATTGAAGACAGAAATGGGTTAGAGAGGGAGAGTTTAAGAAAGAAAACATACTTACCAGCGATGACGTCGAGAATAATTAATTAGTGCCTTGATAACGGAGAGAATTGTTTTAATTTTGACTTCGATTTACGTCATCAAGTAATATATATATATATATATATATATATATATATATATATATATATATATATATTCCTCGCTAAAAAGATGTATTTTTGCTGTATAGAATTCTTCTGAACTATTTTGAGTGTATATTTATTTTCAAAAGTTGTACGTCTTGCATCATATATATTGTAATAATAATATAATGGGAATTTTATATACCTATAGCCTATAAGTAGTTTAAGTTTCAATCCATTTCATTTTCTGTTGTGATAACATGAAACTCGGAAAATTACAAGCAAAATTAAGTTTGCTCAACTAATGCGCTTGTCATACATAGGGGATCTATGTGCGTGTATATATATAATGTTTCAGACCAACAAAGACCCTAGGATCAGAGGCGGATTAAGACACCTCGGGGCCCCGGGGCAATGAAGAATACGGGGGGCCTTTTCTATAGCTTTTTATTAACAATACATGTACATGTACAGTACATAGTACATTTACACAAATTATATGTACGGTACTCGGGCTAATTGAGAAACAAACTTAAAAGAATCTTAACACACTGTATTTTGCCGTTTGCCAAAACCAAACAGTATTAAACAAACTCTACTTTAAGGCCTATAAAACATAAAATAAAACGGAATTTGTCCGTTTGCGTACGCTATCATATTTAATCAAAGAAGTTTGCGAAATCTAGAATTATATCATCGAAACTCAGTTGATTGGGGGGCCCCTCAGGCATGGGAGCCTGAGGCTTCAGCCTCAATAGCCTCAGTGATAATCCGCCACTGCCTAGGATCCATTCATGGCTGGTCTGCCTAACTGTTCGTAATTGTGTATTGTGCATGTCCTCCTTGTGGTGGCGGAAAGGACCTACAATTTTACATGAGTTCCGAACCACAAAGCCTTAATTTTACTACCTTAAACTATACCCAATCTATGAACATATGCGTCTAATCGATTTTTAAACATGTTTATAGACGTGCTACTAATTATTTCTACCGGCAAACTATTCCAGCAGTGAGCTATTTACTATTCTATGCGTGAAAAAGTTTTTGGCAACTGCTGTCTCGAACCTTCTACTTGTCAACTTGTTAATTCCATTCCTATTATATTGAGATATTTCGAGGAAGCTATCTCTGTCTACGTTATCGAACACATTCATAATTTTAAAAACCTGGATTAGATCACCCCTTAGCTTCCTAGTCTCGAGTGTAGTCAATTTTAACTCCTTAAGCCTATCCTCGTATGATTTCGACCTAAGCGACGGAATCATCTTAGTTGCACGTCTTTGAATTCTTTCGATTTTGTTTATATCTTTTCGCATATGCGGATTCCAAAATTTGATCGCGTACTCCAAATGGAGTTTAACTAATGATTTATAAAGAGAAACAATAATATCGCGCGATTTGTACTAAAAATTCCGAGCTAAAAGACCTAGCACTTTGTTCGTTTTATTGGCCGCTGCTGTACTTTGTTTCGCTACTTTTAAATCACCAGTGACGATAACTCCTAAGTCTTTTTCCTGCTCTACGCCTGCAAATTCCTTCTCTGACATACTATACGTAAAATTACCGTTACACGAACCTATATGTAAAACTTTGCACTTACCGACGTTAAATCTCATTTGCCATGTGACTGACCAATCAACGATTTTATTCAGATCTTCCTGGATTTTACCTCTATCTTCGTCATTAATCGCCCTACCACCCAACTTCGTGTCATCCGCAAACTTTGAAACTGTACTTACTAGGCCGACATCTAAATCGTTAATATACATAAGAAAAAGCAAGGGGCCCAATACAGAATCCTGAGGAATGCCGCTCGCTACATTAACCCAAGACGACTCAGCTTCATCAACGACCACCCTCTGTTTCCTATCTCGCAACCACTCTTCTATCTAATTTATTACTACACCCCTGATTCCATGAGCCTTAGTTTTTTCAGAGTTTTTTGTGCGGTACGGTGTCAAATGCTTTTTGAAAATCTAAATATACTACATCAACCGCCCGATGACTATCGTAAACTTCAACCACGCTTTGAAAAAATTATAAAAGATTAGTTAAGCAAGATTCGTTTCGCCTAAAACCGTGCTACGTATTTCTAACCAAGTTATGCAATTCTAAGTGTTCGACTAGACGATCCCTAATTACTGATTCCAATAGCTTACTTACAACAGACGTTAAACTGATTGGCCTATAATTTCCCGCCGCACCTTTATCGCCTTTCTTAAAGAAGGTGTTACATTTGCTAACTTGAAATTATCTGGTACGCACCCCTCAGAAATAGACGCATTAAAAATCTTTGTTAGCGGCACAACAATGCTTTCTTTTAATTCTTTTAGTTGTATGGGATATATGGAATCCGGCCACGGTGATTTACGCATTTTCATTTTATCAATATAGCGCATTACCTCCCTTTCACTAACCACAATATTATCCAAAATATTACCATTATCAAAAGGTATTATGTCTATGACCGTAGGAATATTCATTACATCTTCTATTGTAAAAACTGACGTAAAAATTCAGAAACTAGCTCTCCGTTAAAATTTTTCAACGACCCCAAGCACTCTTTACTGGATTCCTATTGTTGACGTATTGAAAGAATCGCTTGGAGTTTTCTTTGCCATCACGAACTACGGAAATTTCAAAATCACGTTTGGACTTTTTTATTACACTTTTCGCTTCACGCCTTAGAGATATGTAGTTGTTTCGTAATCAGAGATTGTCTTTATCGCGCTTATGTAGCCTATAAACCCTATCTCTACTCTATAATATCCCCTACTCTAGAAGTAAACTACAAGGGCTTGTTGTTTACTTTCGCACGCTTAATCTTGTACGGTACACATTCGTTATTTATAGTCCTAAATACTGTTTCAAACGATTCCCACATTATTTTTGCGTTGGAGATCCCCATTACGTTTTCCCAATTGACAATTCATTTCTAAATTTACGAAAGTCTGCGTGCTGGAAGTTAGGAATTTTAGTCGAGTTAGCTGGTTTCGAGTGACTTACTGAGACGACAAACTCTACCATATTGTGATCGCTATTCACGGTTCTATTACTTGAAGATCCGTGATTAGCCTATCATCCGTAGTTATTAGTAAATCTAAGATACTGTCCAACCTCGTAGGTTCCCCAACCTTTTGAATAAGAAAGCTATCCTCGAGAAAATTAACTAAACGACTACCTTCCGCGTCTCCCTGCATTGTATCGTAAATCACGTTGGTGCAATTAAAGTCACCCATAATTAAGGCCTGCTCACTATCTACTATTCTCTTAAGTTCACGATATAAAGCTTCATCTGTATCAGCTGTTTGATTAGGGGGCCTATATATAACGACAACAAGTTTCAAATCTGATAATTAAAACCCACTCTAATAGACAGAGTTTATTTCCTCAACAGTTTCGATGCCCACTGACATCCTCTTCGGGTGGATTCGTTTTTCTGCACCCACCCGAAGAGGATGCCAGTGGGCATCGAAACTGTTGTCGAAATAAACTCTGTCTATTAGAGTGGGTTTTAATTATCATATTTTGACCTTCACGTGGAAAAAAGTTAAGTTTTTTGCATTTAAGTTTGAAATAGTTCAATTTAAGTTCTGCATAGTCGAATCTATCTTTTCTGGAATTCTGTGCTTTACTTCTATAACGTTCGCAATATTATCTTTGATATACAACATAACACCTCCTCCTCACCTACCTCTTCTGTTTTTAACAAAAAGTCTATAACCTCTAATTTGATACTCCCCTACAAAGTCACGTGTTTCAGTGCTAAGCCTCGATTCATTTATCTCAATTAAATCATAGTCTTTACAAGCAATTAAAGAAAAAAAATCGTTTATTTTATTTCGTAGACAATGAGCATTTAAGGATAGAACCTTCAAATTGTTTGCAATTGCGATACCTTCGCGAGCACAAGGGAAATTTGAGGAAATTACGCCAGGACCGTTCGAGTTACGGCAGCCTGAAAAGAAGAGACAGTATTATGAAACAGTCTTCCTAAACGCGCAGCTCCAACGTCATTAAGATGAAGTCCATCTCCAAGGAACAAGTCCCTCCTGCCGTAGAAACTGTTCCAAAAATTCGCAAAATGCACTCCTTCCTGTTGGCGAAAAGACTTTAGGTTATTGCTGATATTGGTCACCTTGCTGTAGAAATTGCTACGTTGGATAATTCGAGGAAGTATACCTGTTAAAACACTTATTAGTTTTTTCCTTTAGTCGCTCTAGTAAGTCACTGTACCAAGCCAGCAGGTCTTCCGATCTAGAATTTAAAACGTTATTAGGACCGACATGAATAACATACGTTGTGTCCTCAGAGGTTCCGTCTGTAAAATGGTCAACACTATTAATTATATTTTCCACCCTTGCACAGGAGTAGTAGTAGTAACGGCGCCTACGACGAGGGTTTCTTCCACAAAATTCCTCGAGCTGCCCTTGAACAATGGAATCACCAACGAGTCGTATTTCCGATTCATCAGCATCTTCGAAACCCAAAACAAAAAACTTATTGTTTGTTATTACTGGTAGACAAGTCTTAGGTTTTCTCAATGGGGCTCCATTACGCACTTGAACGAAGGGTTGGGAACTAGGGGAAGAGAGAGGGCTATTAGTACTATTTATATTATTGGTAGAAACTGAGGCAGGAGGGGTCGTAACTGAAGGTTCTAGGAAAACTCGGTCCCGAAAACTCGGTCCCGGAAAACTCGGTCCCGAAAACTCGGTCCCGGAAAACTCGGTCCCAAGAAAACTCGGTCCCAAGAAAACTCGGTCCCGGAAAACTCGGTCCCAAGAAAATTGGGTACCATGAATGAAAACAATTAAATTAAACTTTATTCCAAAAGTAAAATGAGTATTCTCACATAACATAATATACAACCAACTAATTTTTAGGTAGATGGGTAAAACTGTCTTTTTGAAATTTTTCCAAAAAGTAGAGAAAAAAAAAAAAAAAAACGTAAAAACCAAAAAAAAACGTAAAATAAATAATAAAAAAGAAAAAAAAAATTAAATTGAAAACAAGAACAATAAAAAAATAAGAAAAGACAATAATAAATAAGAAAAGAAGATAAACTAAGTAAAAATGAAAAAAAAAAGAAAAATTTAAGCATCATATTTTAATAAAGCGATAATTTTGTTGAATCTTTTTCTTTTTCAAATTCTTCTGTCACAATTTTGGTGCCGGTTTTTACATTATGCAATATTACTTCAGTTACAGTTCTTGCATTTCTATTCTCCACTGATTACACTGCCCAACACCAATTTTGCTGATTTAATTCTAACACCTGTTTTTAGGTAACTTTGGTGTGCTGATTTCAAAAATCACCTTAGTTTTTGCCTATCACGTCAGGTTTTCGAGCAATTAATACGGAGATATCGCATTTTGGCAGGGTTATGCCCAATTTTTTTTCTTTTCAAAAAATATGTTTTTACATACTCAGAATCAGCATGGAAAAGTAAACAATTGTGCAGGGAGTGAACTTTAATATACAATGGTAATATTGACACAAAGTGATTAAAAGTGCTTAAATAAGCAAAAAATGAATCCATGATCATGACGTCACGCTCACACCTGGGGAAATCACAGATACCCAAGATTTTAATATGTTGTACATGACCTTTAGATTTAATGCACAGATTTGCGTATTCCACAGATAAAATTTTAACAGCAAAACAGCTGTTAACAGGTCTCAAAAATCATCAATTTTGATAAGTGCCCTTCATGGATCACCCAAAATAGGCATATTGCATTGCACATTGCACGAAAACCTGATGTGATGGACAAAATCTAAGGTGATTTTTGAAATCAGCACATCAATGTTATCCAGAAACAGGTCTTAGAATTAAATCACCAGCAAAAAATGTTTTTTTTGTTGGGCAGTGTTATAGATGGTTCCTTTATCTCTTCTTTAGTTAATATCTCATTATCCGTTAAAATTTTTTCTTGGAAAATCTAGCCATATTTTAAAGGGGGGCTTTAAAAAATTCAAAAAGACACTGTTTTACCCATCTACCTAAAAATTAGTTTGTTCTATATTATGTTATGTGACCATACTCATTTTACTTTTGGAACAAAGTTTAATTTAATTGTTTTCATTCATGGTACCCAATTTCCCGGGACCGAGTTTTCCGGGACCGAGTTTTCTTGGGACCGAGTTTTCCGGGACCGAGTTTTCCGGGACCGAGTTTTCTTGGGACCGAGTTTTCGGGACCGAGTTTTCGGGACCGAGTTTTCCGGGACCGAGTTTTCGGGACCGAGTTTTCCGGGACCGAGTTTTCGGGACCGAGTTTTCCGGGACCGAGTTTTCGGGACCGAGTTTTCTGGTCACCGTAACTGAAGGCTCAAGGGATTCTATATATATATATATATATAATATATATATATATATATATATATAGTCGGTGTGTGTTTTTAATTCGCTCAAAAATTAATATATACTGTATATACACATACACCTAAACAAGCCATTTACGCCTTCTATGCCAACTGGCTGGTTATGTCAGTCGGCAGTGCCTTCTATGCCAACTGGCTGATTTCGAGTTCTAAGCCAAGTGCTGAGGTCAAGAGCTTTATTATGCGTCTAGCGATCCAGGCGAAAGCATGCTTTCTCTAAGCTAGGGAAACCCTTTTAGGGGGAGAGATCAACCTCCTCTCCTCCTCTCTCTTAGGTTAGGTTTAGGTGGAATTCCCCATCTTGCGGCAGCTGTGGGGCTTCCACCGTGCCCCCTTTTTTCCCCTTTTTTGGGGTGGAGGAGGGTTGGCACTGGTACTCATATGATCAACATTGCATTGCAATTGCAGTCTCCCATTTTGCGATCATGCTACTGGCGCATTACTTTTTTAAAGTAACGGCGTTACCGTTACCGTTACTTGCAATAGAAAGTAACGTCATTACCGCTACAGTTATTCTATGAAAAAGTAATGCGTTAATAGGCCTATTAATTAAATAGCCTATTAATTAAATATTTGCTCGATATTCAGAAATTCTTTTATAATTGCGATGTAGATATATCATATTCTTATAATGAGAAATACTATATTTTCTAGTTTATTATAACCAGTGGTGGGCACCGTTAACCAAAAAGTTAACTTCGATAACGATAATCCGTTAACCCCAATTTTTAACTCCGATAACGATAATCCGATAATTTTACTACAAAGTTAACGGAAGTTAACGATAATCCGTTAACGATAACTATTTCTTTACTAACATTTAAAAAAATCAAGGAAAAAAGCTTTAAAACCCATAGAAAATGTTTATTTATGCAAAATCTAACAATAAATAGGTATTTAACTGTATTTTTATCAAGTTTTGCAACTTTTTTGCTTAATAACTTTATTTTTTATTTTTAATAAAAAATGTACTGATTACATGTTTTGAAACCCTTGTAACCACTAACCATTAACTAAATTTTAATTTACCAGAGAATTATTATGGCGGGAACTGAAGTTATGGCGGTTTGAATTCATTCGCGGAGCGGTGATCTTCCGTGAATGACTCCTCGCAGTTAACGTGTTAACGGACTTTAACAGACTAAATATCGAGTTATCGGAAGTTAACTGGTCCGATAACGATAAATGGAAATTAACTTCCGTTAATAGTCCGTTAAAAGAAGTTAACTTCGTTAATTAACTGTTATCGGATTAACGCTTTAGTGCCCAACACTGATTATACCTAGAAAATATAGTATTTCTCATTATAAGAATATGATATATCTACATCGCAATTATAAAAGAATTTCTGAATAGCGAGCAAATATTTAATTAAGTTCAGATATATAATACAATGAAACAATACCTGAATTTAGACTTATATTTAAATAATAAGCAATACAATTTAACAATTTTACCATTTGAAATAATATTAATAGCGATCAATAGATCTTAAGTAAAAAACTAAAAATGTAAAATAAAATTGCTCTTTGCAGTTTGTATTACAAAAACGAAAATTATTATTGAAGAGAATACACTAAAATAAATCATAAATAAAAAATTACAAAATGCCTAAAGGATTAATGGATTATTTATTCATATAAGAAAAAATAGAAATCTTAAAACTATTTTGCTGAATGTCTTTCAGGAAGACATTGTTACATTTCAGAAAAACTAATTTTTCAAAAAGTCCTTTGTAAGGCAGTCTGTCCACATGCTGAATCACTGTGTCACAACTTTTATATTCAAACATGTGTGCACACGTTTAGTGTGAAGCCATTTTCATTCATTTCCGTTTCCAAGTTGAGCAGATAAGAAAGTAACGAGTAACAAATAATGACTGAAAATGGATTGAATAGTAACGGCGTTACCAATTTTGTTACAATATAAATAAAATAACGGCGTTACCGTTACAAAATAAGTAACGGCATTACATAACGCCGTTACTCCCAACACTGCATATTAATAAAATATTACAAGTTTACAACGAAATTAGAGTGAACAAGACAAGAGATGCTGAAAATGTTGTTTACACAATAATGTCAAGGATTTAAATTTCGAAAATGTTTAATATAAAATAATATTATTATGCACACTCAGTTTGTTTTGTGTGTGTATATATATATATATATATATATATATATATATATATATATATATATATATAAAGAACGACGCTTGTGTAGAAGAGCGTTCCGCACAAGATGAGGAGGGACGCTCTTCTACACAAGCGTCGTTCTTTACATTAATTATACTGTGTGTTGTTTGCAGTTAATATATATATATATATATATATATATATATATGGGATGACTTTCACGCTTAAACACGTGAAATTAATGAATGATGCAAACCCACAAGAAAAAGCAAAAAAAATATTCCAAAAGCTTTCGTGTATTCAGCAATACACCTCATCATAAAATCTTTTAACTTTAGAATTCCTTGACGAGGTGTATTGTTGAATACACGAAAGGCCTTGGAATAATTTTTCCTTGTGGGTTTGCATCACATACACACACACACACACACACACACACACACACACACACATATATATATATATATATATATATATATATATATATATATATTAGTGATGTAGGTCACATCCGCATCCGCATCCGCGGAACATCCGCACATTTTCTCGCATCCGCGTCCGCGTCCGCATCCGTACTTTGGACTGCGGATGTCGTGCGGATGTGGACCGTTGAGATAAAACGTCATTAATAAGCGGAAATTATCAAATTCTACTATATTAATAGAACTAGTTCATTGTGCGCAAAAGTGATGCAAGCGACAAGACGAGAGGCTGTTCTTGTATGAAGTTACTCTCTTGCAACCTACTTAGATCCACGTTACAAAGCTAAGTTATTTTCACCTAGTACATTAGAACGAGTTAAATCATCACTTGGCAAAGCAGTTGAAGAGCTTCAATCTCTTTAATCTGTCGCTTCGCCACCCACCAAAAGAATAAAAGTTTCAGTGACAGAACCAACACCTTCAACAAGCAAATCTATCACAGAATCTGTCTCTCAGTTTCTTGAGTCAAGCAGCAATGACGAGACCTACGCGATGTCAAAAGATGTAGTAAAAATGATCGAGAGCTATCACCAAGAAAAACGCCTGGCTGCATGTGACAATCCTATTAGTTGGTGGAAAAATACGCAGAATATCTATCCATACTTGAGTAAACTTGCAAGGAAACATTTAGCCTGTCCTCCAACAAACGTACCAAGCGAGAGATTATTTAGCAGTGCTGGATTAATATATGATGAAAAGAGAAACAGACTGGCAGCAGAAAAGGCAGAAAAATTAATGTTCCTTAAGCATAACCTTCCTATAATTAAGTTTGAACATTAAACGATGAACATCTTAGTTTACTTTATTTTAATTACTCATTTATAAATATGCCTAATAAAACTTTAAACTTAATATAAATAGTTATCAAGCTAATTAAAGATCTCTTTCTATAAGGGTGGAGGTTGGGGAAAGAGGTCGGTGGGGTGCATTTGAGTTGGGTTCACGTCCCGCATCCTGGTAACACAATTATGGTTTCTAATTGTGGCTGAAACTCAACAAAATATAACGAATTTATTTGCAGACGAATTCACTAATTGATTTCTATATTAGTTAGATGCTTGATATTATTTTATATGTTCAGAGAAAAGTACAGCAATTATTGTACAATTAATCAATTATACTACATTATAGCTACAGCTCTCTCTATATAATAACTTATTATATACGTTAAACACAACAAATCTCGAATATATACTAAAAAATAACGAAAATGTAGACATCCGCATCCGCATCCGCATCCGCGGATGTTGAAATCAAACATCCTCTTCCGCATCCGCATCCGCGGATGTGAAAAAAATGACATCCGCTACATCACTAATATATATATATATATATATATATATATATATATATATATATATATATATATATATATATATATAGTATACCTTTGGTTAGCTTCCGCCCGAATTTAGACCTACAGTTTAACGTGGAATCCGAACCACGCCCCATCAGCAGCTCAGCGTCTTAACCACTAGGCCACCTAGGGTACCCATTTATCTGCCAACCACTTTCTTTATTGTGTAGAAGGATGAACAGCTGGGTTTTGCTGCGCGCCGGCTGCCGATGGATTTGTAGTCAGCGACGCTAACCACCACACCACCGAGGCTATTTTGATGAATCTAAAATTTACTTTGCTTTTGGTAAATTGTCCTGATTTGTTGTTATTTAAGTTCCCATGTTTGTACTTAGGAATTTGTGTCATGATAACTTAGTTAATAAACAAAAAACTTTAAACAAAATTTGAAATTTATGAATATTTCAGGGTGTACTTAAACTTTTGACTGGTAGTGTGTGTGTGTGTGTATATATATATATATATATATGTAAAGAACGACGCTTGTGTAGAAGAGCGTTCTGCACAAGATGAGGAGGGAGAACGAACAAATTAAAAATGAGGTACCTCCCCGGAATCGAACCCGGGATCATCCGATTGCCGGTCAGATATGCTATCCACTACACCAAGGACCTCGATCAATCAGAAGTCGTAATTCTCCTACATACGAGCAGAAACCAATGCCCTGAGGGGGCACCTTCGCATGCCGTACATATATACATTTTAACTGCAAACAACAGACAGTATAATTAATGTAAAGAACGACGCTTGTGTAGAAGAGCGTTCCGCACACGATGAGGAGGGAGAACGAACAAATGAAAAAATGAGGTACCTCCCGGGAATCGAACCCGGGATCATCCGATTGCCGGTCAGATATGATCGGATGATCCAGGGTTCGATTCCCGGGAGGTACCTCATTTTTCATTTGTTCGTTCTCCCTCCTCATCTTGTGCGGAACGCTCTTCTACACAAGCGTCGTGCAGTTAAAATGTGTGTATATATATATATATGTATATATACACTACCAGTTAAAAGTTTTAGTACACCCTGAAATATTCATAAATTTCAAATTTTGTTTAAAGTTTTTTGTTTATTAACTATGTTATCATGTCACAAATTCATAAGTACAAACATGGGAACTTAAATTACAACAAATCAGGACAATTTACCAAAAGCAAAATCTAAATTTTAGATCCATCAAAATACCTTCCTCTAGCAGCAATTACAGCAGAACAAATTCGAGGCATGCGCTCAACAAGAGAAAGAAGATAGTCTGGTGAAAGCTGCTGCCAGCACTCTTGTAAGTGTTCCCAGAGCTTCTGAGCACTGGATGGCTGCTTGGCTTTCACTCGTCGTTCCAGTTCATCCCACACCAGCTCGATGGGGTTCAGATCCGGGACTGTGCTGGCCATTCCATAACTGTGAGCTGACGTTGCCGTTCTTTCTGCTTCAAGTAAGTTTGACACAGCTTGGAAGTGTGTTTAGGATCGTTGTCTTGCTGCATTATGAATTGTTGGCCAACTAGTCGCAGTTCAGATGGGATGGCATGGCGCTGTAGAATGCTGTGATAGCCACGTTGGTTCAGTATTCCAGTGACTTTGTGGAGATCTCCAACTTGCTCCCCTGCAAAACCATCACACTTTCTCCACCGTGCTTCACTGTTGGCACAACACACTGCTATGTCATTCTTTCACCCGCTCTGCGCCGCACAAATACTCTGCGTTTGGATCCAAAAACTTCGAACTTTGATTCGTCAGTCCAAAGGACAAATTTCTTTTTGTTCTGGAGTCTCAGCATTGGCTTCTTTGCTGCAGTTCGTCCTTTAATCCTGCCTCTCTTAGTCTTCTCTGAACAGTTGATGTTGAAACTGTTGTACTTCTGGAGCTGTTCAGCTGGACTTTCATTTCAGGTGCTGTGAGGCGTCTGTTGCGCAGACTGGGACTCGGATATACTTGTCCTCTGAGTCTGTTGTGGTTCTTGGTCGCCCTGACCTTTTTCTGTCCTCATTTTGCAAGGATTTTATATGTAAAGACCTGCAGCGCATGTTAATAACTGAACACATGTAACTAACATACTCCTGAAGAAACACACTACCCCAGTAAAGACTTAATTTAAACTGTTTTTGGACCTTTGTGCAGAGCTAATGGAATTAATTTTAGGTTGCATGCTAGACGCAAATTAACACATTCTGAAGGCTATTTTGAAGAAGCTTCTGTGCTACAACACACTGCATAGGGCAGATGCACTGAAGCATACAATATGAAAGCCAGGTAAGCAAATTCATCTCTAGTACCTGTTAAGTTTACATTTGAAGTTTATGTCATGAGCTAAGCAGCGAAACATTGGAAATTAGTAGGTGTACTTAAACTTTTGACTGGTAATATATATATATATATATATATATATATATATATATATATATATATATATATATATAGTATATAACTTAATTATATAACAGAAACTGATAGACCTCTTTTCAGACTCCATTGGAATAATACTAGAAAATAATGGAAAAAAGGCAAATTAAGCACTTTTTGACGAAAAAGGCACTTTTTCCTGTAAACACCAAAAAAGGCATTTATGCATTTTGCCTGAACATCCGGGCTCTAATTATTACATTAATTAACGAGTACTGCTTTAATTTTTAAAACAATTTTTACTGGAGGAACTTCTTGCTGTTATGGTGCATAAAAACAAGCTTCTCTCCTTTTAGTGGCAGAAGTCTGCTCCGTTCCTCCTCGAATATGTTACCATACTCCGAATGCATCCTCTCAGAGAACGTGGAGGAAGATGGTGTACACAGTAACTTGCGGGCGAGCTCACGCAAAAGTAAAAAGTCAGTTGCCTGGCGCCACCATTCTAGGGGATCAGTCTTTCAAGGGGCCAGCGGTTGCATCAGGAACTGGTCTACCTCCTTCGCTGCTTCTATAAGACATATGCTACTATCTCGCCTCTCTCTTCAAGTTGATGGCTCCTGGATCATATTGAGTCGCGATCTCAATGAAGCATGGCTATAGTTTTACATAGGCTTAGCTTAGCGTAATGTGGAATAGGTTAGCCTACTTAACATCTATGAGAAATAAGGGAAAAAACCTAATGCAATGCATATAAATGATATGTTGGTAAAAAGTAATAAGAAAACTTATAAAAACCTTAAATACTCACTTGCTTATGATAATAATAATAATAATAGGTTCAAAATTTACTCAATTTTCACTTGTTACTCTTTGAGTGTACAGTCATACCTCGAGATTCGGCGCTTCAACCGTTGTCGTTTCGCTGTCTAGTCACAATATAATTAATACCATGCTTCCAGATTAGACGTGGGTTTTCGACGTTTCGTCGTTCGTCGTCACCCACGCCGAGCATGATTGTCCAACTTTAACCATTTTTTTTCAGGTGAAAAATATTTTTATAAAGGTTTATTGGTTATATTTTGTCATTACTATGTCTATATTTTAATTTAGGCATGGTTTAATTACAATATTCTTAGTATTTCTTGGTAAAAAATGGTTTGAGATTGTTTGTCGGGAATGCATTAAAATTTATAACATGGGTTTCTATGGGAAAATCGCTTTCGACCTTCGGCGCCTTCTCCAGGAACCAATTGCGACGAATCTCGAGGTATAACTGCACTTATTCCACTTATAATGAAATGAAAATGAAAAGGTTTATTGGCAGACTATAGTCCATATGACAAATATTAATAATACAATGACAGTTCACATACTAAGGATAGAACTATTCACACTTAATTAGAAATAGTACAGTAATCTTAAAGTTAAGTGAAGCTACAGACAGACGTTTCCGTACCATGAATTCCATAGCTTAGACGACAAACGGCAAGACTCATGGATAGCTTGGATAATCGGGTTGATTGGTTTTTTAATTCTTTGCATTAGACTGTAATGAGCACGTCTTGTTACCTCCGGGAAGCTCGGGACATTGCGGGTAGCAAACATTTGCGAAGCTCTCGGGGGTAATTTATGTAGGAGTCTAAAAGACCTGTTGTACAGCAAATTTAGGGTTCTGCCAGAACTTTTTTTATAATTCACCCAGAGTTGCTGTCCATATATATTACTGCAGAAAGTACGAAAGAGAGTGTCTTTAGCTTCACTTGTGCAGAACCGGAAGTTCCTTATAGTCATATTCGCTTTAGCACAAAAGCTTCGAGATCTTTTTCTTATATTTAAGTCATCACTCAAGGAGCTGGTAATAGTTTGACCCAAATACTTAAACTCTAGTACTTCCTCAATTACTTCACCCCTCATTTTAAACCTAATATCAGCTGGCTGATTACAGCTTTTAGGATGGAATTGCATAACCTTAGTTTTTGTAACATTAAAAAGAATATCATGTTTCTGCGAGTACACTTCGCGGACTTTTAGTAGCCGATCCAGACCTTTAACAGAGGGACTTATTAACACCATATCAACGGCATAAACTAAATTATTTATCCTTGTGTTATCTATACAACATCCCACTGTTGCCTCATTAAGTGAAACAATTAATCTGTCAATATACACATTAAACAGCATAGGAGAGAGCAAAGAGCCTTGTCTCACCCAGCAAGAGGAGCCAAAACATTCGTATAGTACATTGCCTCACTTAACGGTAAAAGATTGGTGGGAATACCAAAATTTCAATAAATTTAATATGTACATGGGAACCTTCCTGTCTTCTAGTTTTTTAAATAAAATATTGTGGTTCACTCTATCATATGCTTTACTTATATCTAGGAAACAGCTATAAATAGTTGAATTACTGTCAGTGTATTTAGATATTATTTCCTTAAGTACATAGATACATAGGTCAGTTGAGTGGGACCTTTTAAAACCAAAATGATTAGGAGATGGCCATAGGTAATCATTTAATCGGAGTAACAAGAGTTTTTCTAGTAGTTTCGAGAAGCAGGAAGCGACAGCAATAGGCCTGTAATTATTGCTGGACAGAATGTCTCCATACTTATTTTTGACCAGGGGCAAGATATATACCCTCATGAACTCTGCAAGGATATAGCTATGAGCAACATGGCTGATAGGAGCAATGATATATGCAGACATACCACGTCATTGGCATATTTTAAGTGCTCATTCGATAGGTCATCTACCCCTGACGCAGAACCAGTCTTTAACTCTTTAATTAACCTCTTTACTTCAGGAAGTGATATCAAAGTATTTTCCCTTGTCCCTCCCACAGGCGTTTCGCTGCAATCTATCTTAATATTATCCCTACTCACACTGTTGAGAATGTTTGAGTAGTGGTTTTTCCACAGCTTTGCAATTTCATCCTCCGTGACACCACATCGATTGTCAGAGGGAGGGTATTTTTGACACCCGTTTGATTCTTAACAAACTTCCAAAATTTGTTATTATCGTTATTTGTGTGCGTTTCACAGGCTTTTGATGCTCGAATAGACTCTTCTTCCTGTTTACATCGCCTTATGGTCGCCTTACACTGACCCCTACTTCTGCACATATTCATGTATACTGGTCCTAATCTGGGTCTACCATGAAAACATCACAAATCGTAGGCGTCTTTCGATTCCCTCTTCAGGGGGGTAATAAAATCATTCCAGCCAGGAATAATCTTAGTATGACAGTTGTATGATTTAATCAGGGGGTTTCCTGCTTCTCTTAACATGGATACTATCTTCCTATAATACCTATCTATGAATTTACAGTGAGAATCATTTGAGCAAGGATTACTACAGCAAGATGCAAAATTTCTAAATTATTAAAGAGGTGACTTGTTCTGTCTTTGTATTCTATTCTCTGTTGCATACAGGGCTGTGGAGTCGGAGTCGGAGTCGTGGAGTCGGTCAATTTTGAGTGGAGCCGGAGTCGGAGTTGGAAGTGCATAGTTGGATGGAGTCGGAGTCGGAGCAACCCTAAATCTTTTTCAGATTTTTAGATTTCAATTTGATAAGTAATGATAACAGCGTAATGTCACATCAAAAGTATAAATCTGCTGTTTTTGAATATTTTTCACTCACTGCTGATGGAAAATATTACGTATTACGGATGTTTATAATAATACAAAAACATATTATTAATTTGCTAAACCAATAATAATCTTATTTTGTTTAAGCTTCAATCAGTTTGTATTTTGGGAATTATTGTAATTTTTGAATAAAGAGAAAAAAGCCATTAAGGCATAGTTACAGCCACTAAGTAACCTGATGAGTCATGTGGTGGTGACGAAATGCCTTGTTTATGAATCTCCATTGGCCTAATAAAGCTAATCGTAATCAATTTGGCCTTAACATTCCATCGGAGTCGGAGGCGGAGTCGTAATTATACAAGTCAGATTTCTGGAGTCGGAGTCGGAATGTTAAAATTTTTGGAGTCGGAGTTGGAGTCGGCAAATTTTATCACCGACTCCACAGCCCTGGTTGCATATTAACATTGGACCAATCGACGCGATTATTCTTACCTATTGGGTTCTTGTTATGTCGTGTTGCGCATACGTTGGCAAAATTAATTAATAGTTCTAACGGTCTGTGATCAGAAAGAAGGAAATCATATGCTATGCTATAAACCTAATAAGCTCTTTCCTAGAATAGAAAAACAATAATAATGTTATTGTGTTTACAAACAATCTCAGCCTGACATTACCTAAAATTTTGAAATTTATTTTAAACAGATGACAAATGAGAAACTATCCAGTATCCAGTCGGATAGTAGAAATCACTATCCGATGCACCCCTAATGTTAACCACCTTTGCAGAAAAGAAAGCCCGAAGAGTTAATCTTAAATAAATGGTGAGTATTCTCAACTAAATATTTATATATGAAAGCATGGGGCCCATAAGTATACTTTGCTCCGAGGCTCAAGTCGTACTCGTTCCGCCACTGCCCTACAAGGTTATCCATTAATTAACAAGTGAAACTGAAGTACAAGATGTTTTATTTCTATTACATAATCTTATACAATTTTGCCATGCTGATTTCAAATTTCACAACCATTTTTATTTATCACGTCAGGGTTTTTCACAAAATATAAATCAAATATATTCATAGTATGTATTTAGTTGTCATAGTATGTCATAGGTGTCATAGTATGTATTTAGTTGTTTAACAACCAAATTTCCAAGAGTACAGAATTATAAGAAATACAAAGAGAATACATTTCAAAGTAAATTCATTTTTGATACTCAATTGATACATAATATATCAATCATGATATCAATCAAATATAAAGATATATATATATATACCACCCATACAAAATGGGTAATAGGTATTTGCCAGAAAACTGTACGTGATGAGAAAAATGGATGTGATTTTTGGACTCAGAACACCTGAATTGATAAAAAATCGTTATGTATGTTGAAACATCAGATATGTTGCATACCAGTGAATTATCTGAAAGCATTCGAACAACTGCATCACAAGGGTATGTTATCCCTCATTTCTTTTCATTGAAAATCGATTTTAGGCTACCGGCTTTTTGCATTTTTTGCAGTAGAATAGTTGTGTTTATAGAATGTTTCCAATATAATAGCGTTATTTAATGCGTTTTATAAACATTCTTTGTTTTCTATGTCATGTATTAAAATAAACGCCTTTACATTTTCATCACATGTGAATAAACCGGCTTACCGTATTTTGTCTCATAAGACGCTACAAGTGGTAAGACGCACCCTATATTTAGCAAAGAATATTTAGGAAAAAATATTTCGAAGATTTATCAGCCTGACAAAAAATATATTCTCATAACTTTATTAAAAGAACATTAAACAAAACAATAACATATGAGCCCTGAAGTGATTTTTGGAGACGTTTTTCAGGAAAAAGTAGCGTCTTATGAGGCTTAAAATACGATAAATTTCTTTGTTCTTTTTCCTCATGAAATTTCATTTCTCACACTGATTTCACTTATCTGCGTATTTAGACTCAAATACCAGATTCTCGGTAACCATGACAACGCATTCAAATAAAGAAAGTATGCCTTTGTTTAGAAAGGGAAAGGAAAAATAGGTCATTTGCCAGCTGCGTTTGGTCAGTTAATTTGCGCAATACCACATAGGTTAACTTTTACAGGACATAAATCCTGCTTCTCCAACATTTGTTATGATGGGTTATTTAACTTCTTTCAGGCCATCTAAGGTCATATGGAGGAGACCCACAACTTTACGCGGGATCCTAAACACGGAGCGCTACATAATCTGGACGCGCAGGACGGTCCCCACTCCACCTGACTCTCTAGACCAGCGGCTCACAAACCTTTTCTACCGTACTACTTGAATTCTTTCACGGGATTTTCTGGATTTTCGAGAGATAGAGGATTTTTACTTTCTTTACGACCCGTGTGACTCGTGGCCGGATTAACACTTTTGGTATTAGTTAATTGTGATGCTTATGCTAAGTTATATTTAATTAATTATATACCAAATTTAACTTATAAAATAAGTCAACGAACGTTAACGCATCGCATCACAATTCACACATCATACACTATAAAGCGTCGCCTCTAGTGAATTTGGTGTTAACTAATGTTAACAAAGAACGCAATACATTACAAGACAAAAAATAGTTATTACGCATATTCCCGCAACATTAATTTTTTTTAAAATATATATTGCGTGGAATAAAATGAATGCAAATATTTAGATATTTAGCTCCCCGAGGCAGCTGCCCCGGCTGCTCCGACTTAATCCGGCCCTGCCGAATGTCGCTTAACTTTAACTTCGCTAATCGACGGAAAGCGGCGTTACGACACTGGTCACGACATAACCCTTCATCGAGACATTACGAAGGTACGTATGTCTCCCGCGCCAATTAAACGATTAATTATTTATTTATGAACGTCCCCCAGTCACTTTCCTTTTAAAAGGTTTCATTCAACTGGTTTGCGTAAGGGTTGAAATTGCGTTCAAAGAAATTGTCCTTAAATATACTAAGAGTAATTCAATTATTTACGGATGTTTCTCGAATATAAGCGAGGCTTATAATAAGCCTCGCTTATATTCAAGAAACATCCGTAAATAATTGAATTACTGTTAGTATATTTAAGTTCAATTTCTTTGAACGCAATTTCTTTGGGGCGACAAATCCATAAATCCACAACTGGTAGACAGCGAGACTCCAGTGTATATATTAAATATGTTGAAAATTTGGTACGCCCATCAATCATTTATGGTTAGATGGGACAATGTATTGTCTGAGTGTTTTCATTTTTTCGACAAAGTTAGGCGAGGGATTTTGCTCTCGTTTCTGCTGTAATAACTTACCCATTTTCATTGGATTGAAACTATGGAATGATTTAAATGCTGATATAAAAAATATTATGAATGTAAATTTGTTTAAAAACAAGTTGAAATCTCGATTAATAATGGAATACTAATAAAAATCTAGGATTAATATACGTTACTATTGTTTATTAATTTCTCCTGAGTAATCTACGATTAAAGGCACATTACTGTCATAATTGTTCAGTTCTTATCTCTCATGTCTATTATTGATATTTTTTGTATGGTATTGGTATAATCAATAATGACCTTGCATTTGTTAACCGATAATGGTAACTTAATATTAATACATATCTTAACTACTAATTCTTATTCATGATTTATATTATTAATTAATTAATTAATAATAACTGTTTTATTTTTAATAAGAGCCCAGTAAAGCCTAAAGCTTAAGGGCCAAATTAAATAAAATAAAAAATTATAGTCTACGCCAGTGGTTTCCAACCTTTTTGAAGCGATGGCCCACTAGAGCTGATTCGAATAACTCATGGCCCACCTCCGATGTTGCTAAGCTGGTATCATGTTTATATAAGGTTTAATAAGCAAATTTTTGTTATTAGCACTTATTAACATGATGCTAAAAGACAAGCAAGTGGGCCATGGCCTACCGGTTGCGAACCAGTGCTCTCTGTCGATGATATGGTATTAATAAGCCGTTCCATTAAAGGTATGGAATGTTTTCTAAAAAATTGGCGAATCATATTCGCAGAACTATGTTATCATTATTTTTAATATTATAAAAACTAAGGTTACGCATTTCGATAGGGACAACCGTCCCAGAGATTTGTAGAAATACTTGATAGCAGTTCAAGTCAGTAGGTTGCATCCAGAGGGACAACCGCCCCAGAGATTTATAGAAATACTTGATAGCAGTTCAAGTCAGTAAGTCAGTAAGTCAGTTCAAGTCAGTTTAAGTCAGTTTCAGTCATTTTAAGTCAGTTTCAGCTACTTTCAAGTCAGTTTCAGTTACTTTCAAGTCAGTCAGTCAGTTTGAAGTCAGTCAGTCAGTTTGAAGTCAGTCAGTCAGTTAGTTTCAAGTCAGTCAGTCAGTTTCAAGTCAGTCAGTCAGTTTCAAGTCAGTCAGCCAGTTGCAAGTTAGTTGTAGTCAGTTTCAAGTCAGTTTCAGTTCTAAATCAGTTGTAGTCAGTTCCAAGTCAGTTGTAGTCAGTTCCAAGTTAGTTGTAGTCAGTTCCAAGTCAGTTGTAGTCAGTTTCAAGAGAGTTGTAGTCAGTTTCAAGAGAGTTGTAGTCAGTCCCAAGACAGTTGTAGTCAGTCTCAAGACAGTTGTAGTCGGTCCCAAGTCAGTTGTAGTCAGTCCCAAGTCAGTTGTAGTTACTTTCAAGACAGTTGTAGTCAGTTTCAAGACAGTTGTAGTCAGTTTCAAGTCAGTTGTAGTCAGTCCCAAGACAGTTGTAGTCAGTCCCAAGTCAGTTGTAGTTCAAGTCAAGTTCAAGTCAAGTTCATTACAGTCAATTTAACTCAACCTGAATTTAAGAGAATTTAATTTATGAAAGTTTAATTTAAGCGACTTTAAGAGAATTTAATTCAACCTGAATTGGCAGGTTTGTGTCTTTAATTCAACCTTCTGTCTTTTTTTCATGCAGTAATTGTGTATATAAATATATAGGTAAAATTATATAATTTATTGTTTGTAACCAAAACCGTTTTTACAAATGTTTGTAACGATTTTTATAATTATTATGTATATGATGACAGTAATAGTGTAGTAACTAATCGATCATGTCCCAATGACTTTTTAAATTACTATGGAGAGGAACATGCCGTCCCTCCGTTTTGTTTGAACTCCTTTAATTTTTGTTCTGAGCAGTGTGACAATCAATGTTTTCCTAAAGTGCAAAGTGCTCACGGAAAGACATATTGTTAATTTCAGACATCATATCTCCCCGATTGGTCACTCAATTCCCGCGAATGCAGTATTCCAAATTTTATTATTTTTTTCCAGTACCCCGAACCCCAGTTGAACCCAGTGTCAACCAAGGAAATGGTTCAACCATGGTTGACTCTACTTTGGCTCCAGTCAAACCACAGTTTAACCATCTGTTTTCTTTCACCCAGGTTGGTCCATAAGCCAATCAGGAGCCTCTTTTGGTACTATGGAACATAACCTCAATTTATGTTAAGTTGTGTTTTTATTTTTAAGAGTATTATATAGAACATATAAACCTATGTTCAGTTCATTAAAATGCATAATTAATTCTTATTTTTAATTTGTATTCTTAATTTTCTTAATTCAATTATCATACTGATACTTCTTGTCAATATTAATGATGATATACTGTTACTATATGGCTATGAATGTTATTGGCCGAATACATTGCCATTAATGCTACCTGTATTAGAATTTAATAATAATTCACTTAAACTTAAAGGATTTTATAATCCTACTCCCATTTTAAATTATTTTACATTATTTTAAACTTTATTAATTCGAAAACTTTCCGAATCCCTACATATACACACGCATGTATGCACATTTCTCCACAAACATTACGTACAAAAATACTACAAAAATCTGCGGATACTGATTACACTTTCACCCAATTACAATCACCCACACTCTTGTAATCATTGGCATACTTATTGGAAAGGAAATTCCCTATTTATATCCTGAATTTATTTAATCTTAATAATTGTTGCTTAATATATATAATCTTGCTCATGCATTTATTAAGTTATTTTAACCAATCACTTACACTCTGTACCTAATACACATAAATACACACTTGACCACAGGTCTATACATCATCCATTACGTAATTCTATCTTTCTTCTCCCTGTATATTCTTAATGGCTAACAACATCTAGTATCTAAAAACTGTAACTAAATAAATTTTAGTGTTTTTACTAAATTAATTTTACTTTTTTCTTAAATAAACTTTAATATTATACTATACCAACTTATTCGTACTTGCAATAAGTTTACATTTCTGCGATCGTTCTCCCACTGCTGAAGACTACCCAACAATAAAATTTAAGTCGATTTTTACCTACACTAGTTCATCAAATTACTTTATTAAATGTACGATCATTGGAACTTTGAAAATTCCTGAACTTTAAAATTTAAATTTTTCCCTTTTACCTACTATTCATTATGTATGTAATCTTTTTTTCACAGGAGAATAAATTTTTGTTAAAAATTTAACAATATCATTGTTTGTCTAAATTAGCGTATTAATCCTTTTAATCTGTTTGCATAAATTAAAGTATTAATCTTTGAATTTTTTATATTTTATAACTAAGCCAGTGTCGTGTTAAGGATTTGATTTTCTAATTACTTTGCATTGTAACTTCACCAACCCGATTTATGTTGTGTATATAAATTTGTAATTATAAAAACCATTAGTCATCATCTAGTTTGAATTAGTTGGGATGTTATATTATTGTATTGTATTATATGTATTAATTGTATTGTATTAATTGTATCATTCTCGAGGGAAGAACTAAATGAACAATGAATAATTCCTATATAATCAAATATTCATATTTACATAAGAACCAAAATCGCCTAACGCGAGTTTGGATAAAAATTTTATTTGTTGCTTTCTATTTTTGCAGTTTCACAACCATGCGACCTACCATTTCTATGGTTAAGTCGAATCCATGTTTGTGTCATTGAAGGTTCGTTGTGAGAAACGAATGTCCCTTAATTTCATTCCCTTAAAATACAAACAAAACAATTGACGGTTTAGATCGTTTAACATTTCCATCACAATATTACTCATATCTCCATTTTCCACTTATTATAGAATTTATTATAATTAATTATTGATGTCTTGCATCTAACCCTCATCCCTAAATTTTATTAGATTATGCATGCACATTGAATGTGGTATGATTTGAACCTTTGTTTGTGCTTTATTCATTTACTTAATTCTTCCTCAAATGTACCAATTCCTTAATATTTTACTGTATACTCGTATAAGTATATTTATTTAATTAATAGTTTCACTCACTCTTGTACCATGGCTATAAACCCTTCATTACTGTATCTCTTTCATTCGTTTCCTCTAAGTTCTCCCAATAATGACTTATACTGTACGGACGACTTAAATAACTATGACGTAATAATTATGAATTGACATATGGCATAATTTCAATAACTATGACGTCATAAAGTAGCGTAATTCCCTTCACATTTTCCATACCTTGAATACCGATCATATCTTTAGTATTCAATGTATGGTAAATTCTTTAACATCATAATAAAACTTTACATTCTATACATTATTATTTATGTTGTTTATTCATACATCCATTTACTTTCTTGACCTTTATCTTTTGTTAGTTTTACTAATTATTCATTCAGCTACCTATTGTCTACCTATTGTCAACCTAGTGTGTGACTACCAATGTGTGTACAAAACTTTATCCATTCGTACATGTTCGCAAATGATCATGATCACGTACGTAGTTACCTTACATGTAAGTACGTTCACATGTATTCTTTTTATTTCTTTTCTTTAAATTAATTAATTTCTCGCAATACTCATAAATGCTTATGCAAGTGGTCAAATTCTACTAACCACAGAGGAAGCGAGCGCTTCTGAGATGAAAATCTCCTCTCGCTTGCTTCTAATTTATAAAACATTATTATGTGTGTTATGTTTTATATATATATATATATATATATATATATATATACACCGTATGTGCCCATGTACTTTATGTTATACTCCTAACATCCTAATTGTCTATAAATATGAAACTGTAAAAAAAAAAAAATATAGTCAACTGTTTAATTGTAATTAACTGTAATAATTTAATATGATGTAATTAATGTACTTTAATGAAACTGTAATTGACGATAATGAGTGAATGTGAATTAATTGGTAATTATAGTCATAATTGTAATAAACCAAAATTACAACGTACTCAGTGATGTGCTTGGGATTGTATTCATTGTACGACCCGACATTATGTCCCCATTTAGGAATGTATACTCGGCGATATTGTTATTTTTTTTATTATTATTTTTCCGTTGGGATAAATTTTTGATTTGCTTTCTACTTTGCCAAATAATTGATAACTTGTTCTTTTTTTTAAATTTCTTAAGCATTTTTAGATTTAGCTTAATAATAAATCCTGAGTAACATTTGCAATGTTCATGTTTTGTATACGTTCTCTCTTCTTTATAAAAGATGAAGTCATGTCTTGCCTAAGCATTTAATTGTAAATTTTAAACCTTTAATTTTTGCTCATATGCATATTTTAGTGTAAGGTGCATAGTCAATTTCCACTTCTAATTAACTTGGCAGATCTCGAAAATACGCTGTTTAAGATATAAATATGGCTTCCTCTTTCTATATCCTGTTTATCGGTTTAAACATTACCACAGCTAAAAGATTTACTTTATTTTCAAATATTGTGCAAAAATAATGCAGCCTTTTCAACATTTAATAATAATGATGTTAGCAGTTTTTGGGTATATAAACCCACAAAAATTCTTCCATATTCATTCTGATTCAAACTACGAGGCTGAGCATGACATGTAACATTTAGCAGTAAATTACAGTAAGAAAAAGTCTTTATGTTCTCCTTCGAGCCGTGCTCTCTTCAGAGAACTTAGTCATTAAAATCTCCCGATACATTACAAAAAGAATCGGGGGAACCCTCAGAGAATTTAATAAGCCTCTCAGAATCCTCCGAGCCACTAAAGAAGAACTCGGAGAGTAGTATAGAAGAAACTACTGCAAGTAACAGATCCGTTGCTGTCTCCTAACCAGAACCCCCGTCGACTTCGAACCAACCCAGGCCATAGACGGAGGGGTTAACATATATATATATATATATATATATATACATACACACAGACACAGTGTATATATATATATATATATATATATATATATATATATATATATATATATTAGGGTGTCTCTTATTTTCGAAGTGTTGATTTGTTTAGGTTGCGCCCCCTCAACCAGTTCCATTGGTTGAAAAAACATCACATATAAAAATGTTTTTGGATTGAACAATGTTTAGAGGTCGCCCCCGCTTATTAAAGTTCATAAAATATAGCTATTATTTATGCAATTAATATTTGAAATTACTAGCAGTTGTCAAGTATACTAAGCATATGTTTTTAATTAATTAATCATCATATTTATGATGAATTCAATTAAATGAATATATTAGAGATAATTGTCAAGTTTGTAGCTGAAAATATTGCTTGATAAGACAAGATCAACCTGTTTAAACATGTTTCATCAAGAATGCTCCAGATTATGTTGCAATTGTTTATTTGTCATCATTCAGTGTTCTGCTGTCATAAGTAAAAGGTGTGTAACTGTGTATCACTATACTTCTTTTTTGCTATTATCAGATAATAAACTATGTTATTTATATTTTTCACAATTATTTATACTGATTTTGTTATTAGTGTTTGAAAAAAATTTAATGAATTTAATGAAAAAATTAGAATTTATGCTCTTATACACATATTATGAAGTTTTAAACAATGTTGCTATTTGTCACAAAGAATTTAATTTAGTTCATTGGAAATTTTACCTGACATGTGTTTCATGATCTGTGTTTCTATCAGTGGCGTCACTAGGGGGGTGCGGGGGGGTTTTGTGCAGTGTTTGAGCAGAAATTTATTATTTTTTATAAAAATATCCCTGTCGTTAGTTATAACAACAAAAACATTTTTCGTAAGCCCAGCTTACATGTATCAATATACCTACAAGGCTAAAACTCTATGCTAATTTACTTTTTGAACCTTCTAATGCGCTCTGGTCAGAGCTGTCATTATTACCCAATTACAATGACGCTTCGAATCACGTGGTTTCGTCTGCACGCTCTACAAGCACGCGCTGTTGTTTTCGTTGCTGCTGGTGTTTTTATAGTCGCTGATTTTGTCAAATTTTCTGTTGTTTTAGCTACCATATTGTGGTAATTAGTATTTGTGAACCTATATCAATAACTTTTTTGAGAATGAAGTAGTAATTAAAGGAAAAGAAGGAGAAAAATAAAAAAAGGCTTCCGCTCAGTTGTTGCAGCCTCTGTCTTTATGATGTTGCAGCCTCAAATTTATGAGTATATTTCCATATGCATTTGTCTACAACTTCTACATTATTTGGGCCGTTATTGATTATGCAAACCTAATCCATTAATGTATCTCATGTAATTAGATTAAAAAATAATAGGAATAATAATTGAGAAAAATACGTTAGATTTATAAAATAGACCAAATTAACTTTATGTCGACCAAATTTTTTTTTTTTTGTAATTTAAAAAAGTCAAAACAGTGATTTAGCCCTGCTCTACAAAACCATAACACTACGTTAATATTTTGTTTTCTTATTTTGCAGATGAATACAAGAAGACCATTCTATTTGCTCGGATCTACAGTAGATGATATTAAAGGCTCAAAGCTGCCCCCATATAGGCAAGCTTTTGGTTATTTTATGCACCTCCACAGAGAGAAAAACATGACAATCCGCGATGCTCTGCGTCAATCTATTCGAGCCACAATAGTTATCTGGGATAAGGCCAATATTCCTACTCAGCAGGAACCTCGTGCCATGAAGAAGTTAGAGAATTTCTTTAACGAATGGACTTGCTTAAAGAAGCATGCTTCCAGAACAAGCCAGAGCCATAAAACCAAGGAGGCTGATTTTGTAGAGCGATTGGAAGATCTCTTTGACATCGCCCATGGAGACGCTGAGAAGCTGATCAAGAATCGTGAGGACTGGGAGTTCCTTCAACTGCAAAGACAAAAAGGTCGTCCTGGCTCAATCGGTGGTGTGGACACTGTACATCTTCACCGCACAAAAAATGCAGTCAAACGGTTGGAAGCTGAGGCAGAGAAAAAGAAAGTCAGAATCTTTGATGGAGGCGTCTACTAGTCAAGTTGTACTGGCTTCTTCCACATCTTCCAGCAACACTGATGAAAGTGAGAATGAGGAGGAGGAGCCCAAAGGAGCTTGTGCTTTACCAAAATCTAAGAAAAAAACGAGGCATGAAAAACATCATGACTATTCAGATGTCTGCTGCCCTAGATCGTACACAAATTTCCTCTAGAAAGGCAACATTTATCCTCGCAGAGGCAGCTAAAAGCTTTGGTTTGGACGCTTCAGATTACAACATAAACCAACATTCTATCCATCGCCTTCGAAATAAGAACCGAGCTCGTCATGCTAAAGAACTTAAGGAGCATTTCCATGGAGAATGTTCTATGACACTCCACTGGGATGGCAAGATGATGGAGGACCTCACCTCGCACAAGCACATTGATCGTCTCCCAGTACTTGTGTCAGGACCTGGTGTTGAACAGCTGCTTGGTGTCCCCAAAATCCCAAACTCAACTGGAGAAGCACAAGCTGAAGCCGTCTTTAACTGCCTGAATGAATGAGGAATTACAGAGAGAGTAAAAGCAATTTGTTTCGATACAACAGCTTCAAACACGGGTCAATATAGTGGAGCCTGTGCTCTCATCGAAGCAAAATTGGGACATGATGTTTTGTACTTGCCTTGTAGACACCATGTTTTAGATTTATTGTTGGGAGCTGCATTTGAAGCAACATTGGGATCTACATCAACTGGTCCAGAGATATTGATCTTTAAGCGTTTTCGTTACAATTGGACTTCTGTTGATCAAAGCCAGTTCCAAACAGGTGAGACAGACACGATTACTAAAGAAGCAATTATCCAGTCTAAAACTGAACTAATTCAGTTTGCTAGATCCCAGGCACCTATGCTACGGGATGACTATCAAGAACTTTTGGATCTGTCCATCATCTTTCTTGGAGGTGTCCCCAATAAAGGCATCAAGTTTCGTGCACCAGGTGCCATGCATCGAGCTCGCTGGATGTCCAAAGCTCTCTATTCTATCAAGATGTGGCTTTTTCGAAACCAGTTCAAGATGACTAAGACTGAAGAACGAGGAATTCGAGATCTTTCCCTTTTTTCTGTTCTCATCTATATGAAGGATTGGACAACATCCTCACTCCCTATTGAAACCCCATTTAATGACTGGCTCCTTATGAGGTCATTGATTAATTATCCTAACAAAAAGATTTCTGATGCAACTAAAAAAAAGCTCTCTAACCACTTATGGTACCTGTCTGAAGAAGCAGTTGGTCTTGCTTTCTTTGATGAGCGAATTACTACAGATGTAAAGAAACGCATGGTAAAGGCATTAGAAGATGAGTCCACTGATAGACCACCCAAGCGTCCTCGGATTCCTGAATCGACCTTCTGCTCTGGTGAAGGACTACACCAACTTGTTACAAGAAATACTAGAGAATTCTTTACTAAGCTGAATTTGCCAGAAGGATTTCTGAACAAGGCACCCAGCACTTGGACATCCAACTGTGAATATTTAAGGGCCAGAGCTATTGTTGCAGCTCTATCTGTTGTAAATGACCGGGCAGAACGTGCAGTAGCTTTAGTTCAAGAGCTGAATAAGAAATTGACAGTGGGGGAAGAGCAGCTCCAGTTCCTGCTCCAAATTGTTGCAAACACCGCCAGAGTCACCCAGTTCCATCAAAAACTGTTCTTCTCAAAAAATAACCATCAATGAGGTCGCACCTTAAAATACACCATATTGTATAATCATTGTATATTAAATAAATGTTGTATAAGGAAATAATGCTAATTAAAGTAATTAAAGTATGTAAATAGCACTGGCATTTTGAATTTATCTCTATATAATAAACTAATGGTTTTTTTTTGTAGCAATGCTTCATTCCTGATTGTATATAAAAAAAGAGCCAGGAAGGATTTTGGATAGGAGAAAAAGGATTGGGATAAAGAAGGATTGAGGACCAAAGGATGGATTATAACAACATCAAGGATAGGTTAGAAAAGGATCAATGATAAATAAGAAGGCCTATACTTATAAAAACGAATCAAACTAAAAAAAGAAGGAAGGAATTATGTGTATAATGAGCATAATCATATGTCAGGAGCTATTATGCCATGGTCACCAGTTTAATTAACCGGGGGCGACCCCTAAATATGAGCCAATTTGTGTCAAACTTTCAAGTTTTAGTGTTTATGCTAAATGGAACTATGTTAGGGGGCGCAGATAAAATTATTCAACATTTCAATTTTTGACTACCCAATAAGAGACACCCTAATATATATATATATATGATGAATAAAACCACGAAGGGAAAAGAAACACAAAGTGGTGCTCAAGCGCTTTCGTCTAATGACATCCTCAGGAACACTGGAGTGAAAGGAGAGTTCAAGGCAATATATAGGTTACAAACATAAACATATATATATATATATATATATATATATATATATATATATATATATATATAGTAAGTATAGAAAAAATTGTGGGAGGAGCAAACACATTTGTATGGGAAAATGACACTTTTAGCACTTTGGCCGAAATTCAACATAAATTCAAATGGCTTGTTTATGAAACAGGTCACAAAAGAATAAAGAAATAAAAATAAATATAAATATAAATTGAAAAAAAAATTACAAAATAATGCCTTAGTGATATATACGTCACAGCCTAAATAACCATAAAGAAATAAACCAACAGATAAAAAAACCAAAAATTATTATAAGTGGAGTCTACAAATTCAAGCTCAAAAGGAAAGTTTACAATCAATTTAATAGATGATGCCAAATTGATATATATGTCACAAAAAAAAAAAAAAATAATAAAAAAAATAATAATTGAAAAATAAATTTTAAGAGAGGCACACAAATTTATAAGGGAAAAAATTACCAAAGGTTTTTTAGTTATTGTCTGAATCATGCATACTGTGGTCACAAACGAATAAAAAAGTACAAGTAAATATAAATTGGAAAACAAAATGATGCCTAGATGATATATAAAGAACTATAAAAATATATACAACATATATAAGGTATATATACGAAATATAAACGCAATATATATCGTGAACTAAAGAGAATAATCGGTAGTGAGCAGGCTTTAGTTATGGGTGACTTTAATTGCGCCAACGTGAATTACGATACAATGCAGGGAGACGCGGAAGGTAATCGTTTAGTTAATTTTCTCGAGGATAGCTTTCTTATTCAAAAGGTTGGGGAACCTACGAGGTTGGACAGTATTTTAGATTTAGTAATAACTACGGATGATAGGCTAATTACTGATCTTCAAGTAATAGAACCGTTGAGCAATAGCGATCACAATATGGTAGAGTTTGTCCTCTCAGTAAGTCACTCGAAACCAACTAACTCGACTAAAATTCCTAACTTCCAGCACGCAGACTTTAGTAAATTTCGAAATAAATTTTCACACGTCAATTGGGAAAACGTAATGGGGAACTCCAACGCAAAACTAATGTGGGAATCGTTCGTAACGGTATTTAGGACTATAAATGAGGAATGTGTACCGTACAAAATTAAGCGTGCGAAAGTAAACAACAAGCCCTTGTGGTTTACTTCTAGAGTAGGAGACATTATAAAGAGTAGAGATAGGGCTTATAGGCTATATAAGTGCGATAAAGATAATCTGTTGTTACGAAACAACTACATATCTCTAAGGCGTGAAGCTAAAAGTGTAATAAAAAAGTCAAAACGCGAATTTGAAATCTCCATAGCTCGTGACGGTAAAGAAAACCCCAAGCGATTCTTTCAATACGTCAATAATAGAAATCCAGTAAAAAGTGTCTTAGGTCCATTAAAAAATGTAAATGGAGATCTAGTCTCTGAAAACAAGGAAATGCCTACCTTGCTAAACGAATTTTTTACGTCAGTTTTTACTATAGAAGATGTAACGAATATCCCTACGATCATAGACATAATACCTTTTGATAATGGTAATATTTTGGATAATATTGTCGTTAGTGAAGGGGAAGTAATGCGCTATATTGATAAAATGAAAACGCGTAAATCACCCGGTCCGGATTCCATATATCCCATACAACTAAAAGAATTAAAAGATAGCATTGTTGTGCGCTAACAAAGATTTTTAATGCGTCTATTTCTCAGGGGTGCGTACCAGATAATTTCAAGTTAGCAAACGTAACACCTATCTTTAAGAAAGGCGATAAAGGTGCGGCGGGAAATTATAGGCCAATCAGTTTAACGTCTGTTGTAGGTAAGCTACTGGAATCAATAATTAGGGATCGTATAGTCGAACACTTAGAAGTGCATAATCTGGTTAGAAATACGCAGCACGGTTTTAGGCGAAACAAATCTTGCTTACCTAATCTTTTAGAATTTTTCCAAAGCGTGGTTAACGTTTACGATAGACATCGGGCGGTTGATGTAGTGTATTTAGATTTTCAAAAAGCGTTTGACACCGTGCCGCACGAAAGACTCATTGAAAAAACTAAGGCTCATGGAATCAGGTGTGTAGTAATAAATTGGCTAAAAGAGTGGTTGCGAGGTAGGAAACAGAGGGTGGTCGTTGATGGAGCGGAGTCGTGTTGTGCTAATGTAGCGAGTGGCGTTCCTCAGGGTTCTGTATTGGGCCCCTTGCTTTTTCTTATATATATTAACGATTTAGATGTCGGCCTAGTCAGTACAGTTTCAAAGTTTGCGGATGACACGAAGCTGGGTGGTAGGGCGATTAATGACGAAGATAGAGGTAAAATTCAGGAAGATCTAAACAAAATCGTTGATTGGTCAGTCACATGGCAAATGAGATTTAACGTGGATAAGTGCAAAATTTTGCATATAGGTTCGCGTAACGGTAATTTTGCGTATAGTATGTCAGGGAAAGATTTAACAAGCGTAGAGGAGGAAAAACATTTAGGAGTTATAGTCACTGGTGATTTAAAAGTAGCGAAAGAAAGTACAGCAGCGGTCAATAAGGCGAACAAAGTGTTAGGTTTTATAGCTCGAAATTTTGAGTACAAATCGCGCGATATTATAGTTCCTCTTTATAAATCATTAGTTAGACCCCATTTGGAGTACGCGGTCCAATTTTGGAATCCGCATATGCGCAAAGATATAGACAAAATCGAAAGAGTTCAAAGACGAGCAACTAAGATGATTCCGTCTCTTAGGTCAAAGTCGTACGAGGATAGGCTTAAGGAGTTAAAATTGACTACACTCGAGACTAGGAGGTTAAGGGGTGATCTAATCCAGGTTTTCAAAATTATGAATGGGTTTGATAACGTAGATAGAGATAGCTTTTTCGAAATATCTCAATATAATAGGACTAGAAATAACGGGTGTAAGTTGACAAGTAGAAGGTTCGAGACAGCAGTTGCGAAAAGCTTTTTTACCCATAGAATAGTAAATAGCTGGAATAGTTTGCTGGTAGAAGTAATTAGTAGCACTTCTATAAACATGTTTAAAAATCGATTAGACGCGCATGTTGATAGAAAGGGTATAGTTTAAGGTAGTAAAATTAAGGCTTTGTGGGGATAGATCCCACAGCTCAACACAAGTGTTGTGGGATATAGGGAGGCAGCGTCTTGGGTTAGGGGATACTCTCTGTCCTTACACACCCCATTTAAAGAGATTCCTCTGCCGAGCGGTGCCCCCCATAGTACTGTGAGGTATTGAAAAACTCATGATCTTCACTTGCCCCACAAACACCTTTAAATGGGAGACCCATAATGGGTGCACACACATTTCTACATTACTGTACAGTCTTTACAGCCACACCTACTCTTTTCCTCGTAAGTGTATATATTGTAATGTATATGGTTGTAAATTTTGACTTGGTCCGCAATCGATATGGACCGTGACTTCATGGATACCGTAATGAAATTGACTGGATTCTTTGGATCTGATATATTTGCATGTCCGTTATAAATAGATATAGAGTGTAACATATTTGTGGATAGTAGTCTATTATGACTTGATCCTCTGGATCCAGAGATTCTATCTTTAGTTTTAAATCGATAATCAATTAGTTTTAAATTAATAATTATTTAGTTTCGTAAAAATTGGTCGTTGCCAATTTACCGGCAGTTTTTACATAAATTTCTTATGTTCTTGTGGTTCGGAACCCACGTAAAATTGTAGGTCCCCTCCGCCACCACGGAGGACATACACAATACACGATTACGAACACAGTTAGGTAGACCAGCCATGAGTGGATCCTAGGGTCTTTGTTGGTCTGAAACATTATAACATTATAACATTATAACATTATATATGTTGTATATATTTTTATAGTTCTTTATATATCATCTAGGCATCATTTTGTTTTCCAATTTATATTTACTTGTACTTTTTTATTCGTTTGTGACCACAGTATGCATGATTCAGACAATAACTAAAAAACCTTTGTTAATTTTTTCCCTTATAAATTTGTGTGCCTCTCTTAAAATTTATTTTTCAATGTATTATTATTATTATTATTATTATTTTTTTTTTTATTTTTTTTTTTTTTGACATATATATCAATTTGGCATCATCTATTAAATTGATTGTAAACTTTCCTTTTGAGCTTGAATTTGTAGACTCCACTTATAATGATTTTTGGTTTTTTTATCTGTTGGTTTATTTCTTTATGGTTATTTAGGCTGTGACGTATATATCACTAAGGCATTATTTTGTAATTTTTTTTTCCAATTTATATTTATATTTATTTTTATTTCTTTATTCTTTTGTGACCTGTTTCATAAACAAGCCATTTGAATTTATGTTGAATTTCGACCAAAGTGCTAAAAGTGTCATTTTCCCATACAAATGTGTTTGCTCCTCCCACAATTTTTTCTATACTTACTATATATATATATATATATATATATATATATATAATATATATATATATATACTATTTTTTTTTTTTGTAACCTATATATTACCTTGAACTCTCCTTTCACTCTAGTGTTCCTGAGGATGTCATTAGACGAAAGCGCTTGAGCACCACTTTGTGTTTCTTTTCCCTTCGTGGTTTTATTCATCATAAATATTTTTCACGTGTCACTTTCGTGAAATAATTTTCATATATACTATATATATATATATGTAATATAAAAAAAATCGAAATGTGGTATTTCATCCCCTCTGTGACACCAGTTTGTAATAAAGAATAAAAAGTCCGTTGTCAGGGTCTCTTATTACAAATTGTTTATTCTCGAAGGTCACTGTAAATGCTCGATGAGTAAATTGAAGTTATAATAAATCTTTCTTTTAAGTTAGTGACCCTCTGCGTGAATTCCTTATCTTCCGCTTACTTCTGTACCCCCGATTTTCGTGTGTATTTGATAATGAAATACTTGGTTTGAATAGCTTTTAATCAATAAATTTAAGTCACATTTGGCTACAAGTTCAGTCTCGAATTTGAAATATAGTACGATCAAGTTCAGGTTTTTTCTTAAACTAGTCTTAACATTAATTAAATAATTTAAGATTTGTCGTTGCCCGTCCACTACATCCCTCGCAGTAGTTTAGGTTAACGGCTCTCAATATTTCCTCATAAACTCACAATCTCAATATTCTCTCAAACTCAATATCTCGAACTCAAATCTCGAATCTCACTCAATAACTCTTAAATTTAGTCTTTAACGAGCAAACCCCCTCAAAGGCCCACTCGGAGAATTACCAGAGCGCCTCCGCATCTGTTTTCGTACTCTATCCCTCCTACGAGTCCAAAACGCGCCGAGGTAAGCATTTAAGAATAAAGAAAATGGGGGGGGGGAGCGTCGCACGAGTCGATGGGGACACTCGAGGTTTATCTCAAGGGCTGTTTTAAATATTGAAGATAAAACATGGGGTATTATGGGGAATCAAGTGGCTTGTGTATAACATATATATATATATATAAGCAAACAACCACAAGGAAAAGGAAACACAAAGTCCGAGCGCTTTCGTGATATATTCACATTATCAATGTGAATATATCACGAAAGCGCTCGGACTTTGTTTCCTTTTCCTTGTGGTTGTTTGCTTATTAATAAGGTCGCGTGTTATTTTGTGATTCTAGTGCATATATATATATATATATATATATATATATATATATATATATATAATGTTAACCCCTCCGTCTATGGCCTTTGAAGTTGATGGGGTTCTGGTTAGGTGGCAACAACGGATTTGTTACTCCGGAGTATCTGGTACCGTGTAGGGAATCGCTGAAGTTTCTCTTATTCTACCCTCCGATTTCTTCTTGTAGTGGATCGGAGGATTCTGTGAGGCTGACTAAATTCTCTGACGGTTCCCCGATTCTTCTTATAACGTATCGAGAACTTATTTTTCTCTATTTAAGACTAAGTTCTCTGAAGAGAGCAAGGCTCGAAGGAGAAGACAAAGATATTCTCTTACTGTAGTTTACTGCTAAAATGTTAAGGTAATGCTCAACCTCTAAGTCAGATTAGTTAAAATCAGAATGAACATTGGAGAAATTTTATGGGCTTATATACTGAAATTTTTACTGACAACATTATTATTTAATGCTGATCTGTCTTAATCGGCTGATTTACTTTGAAAAATATTTAAAAACAAGGTAAATATTTTAGCTGGAGCAATGTCTAAACTGAGAAGCAAGATATTTGAAGAGGAAGTCATATTTTTATTTTAAACCGCATGTTTGACAGATCTGATATTATCATGATCTGCCGAGTTAACTAAAAATGGAAATTGAAATATGCCTTTTATTATGAACATGCGTATGAGCAAAAATTAAATGCTTAAGATTTAAAATTAAACGTTAGGCAGGACAAGACTTCAGCTTTTACAACGAAGAGAGAATGTATACAGGAAATGAACATTGCAAAATTTAACAAGATTACATTATTAAGCTAAATCTAAAAAAAATGATTAAGTAATTTAAAAAGAAATAATTCACCAATTATTCAGCGGAAATAAAATAGAAAGCAAACCAAAAATTTTATCCAAATTCGTGTCAGCGTTATACGACTTTGAACTCTATATGTCAAAATGAATATATGAATATAAATATACATAAGAATATAAGGATTATATAAATATACGAATTATACGAATGAACATAAGAATTATATGAATTACTATAAGAATTATATGAATGTTGGAATTATTCATTGTTCATTTTTACATATATATGGTAACGGTAATGATAAAAATAAAAATGCAAGTCACGAAAATAACAATATCAATGTTAAGTGGAGTTACAGATAGACGTTTTCATACAATGAAGCCAATAGTTTAGATGACATGGCAGAATTGCTGAGTAGCTTCGACAATTAACTTAATTAACTGAATTTTAGACTGTGTTAAGCGTGTATTTTCCCTTGGAGGGGTTCGGGACATTGTAGTTAACAAATATTTACGAAGCTGAGCATCTTGGAGGTAACTTCTGTAGCAGTTAAAAGACCCATTATAAAGCAAAACTCAGGGTTCGATCAAGTCCAAAGTTGCTGCTCATAAATGTCAATGCAAAAAGTAGGAAAAAAGTGTTTATAAAGCTAGCTATGGTCATGTTTCATTTAGCGTAAAAAACTCGGTAGTTCTTTCTTATGTCTGAATCATCACTCACCCAAATACTTAAATCCTCGTACTTCTTCTATTGGTTTACCTCTCGTTTAGAAACTAATATTGGCTGACTGATTACCTAACCTAAGCCTTAACCTAAGAAGGAGAGACGGGTGTTCGCCTGGTTCCAGCCAGACGCATAATGAGAGTTCATCCGAGTGCCCGCTGTCTTATAAGGTCCTAATCAGCCAGTTGGCTTAAGCAGCCAGTCGACTTAGAAGGCTTAATCTGGCTTAGAAGGCGTAAATGGTTTGTTCAGGTGTACATTATTAGGGTTGAGTTGCCAGATTGTGCTATTTATTTAATTAATGCATATATTCTTCACAGTTGGCTTAGAAATCCGTCAAATAATATCGTTTATATATACAACCAAAAGAGTCAAATAAAACATCATTACATCATTCTGTTTATTTAGAAAAATTATTGGAATCAATTTCCCGAAAAATATAGAAAATAAATATACAATAGTTCCTTCTATACAAACGATGGAATGTATATGATAAAAAAAATAATAGTATAAGAAATACAAACGAGGAATATATATATAATAAAAAAAAAAATAATATAATAAATACAAAACGATGAAGTATAACCATCAATATAAGAGTACAGGATATATATATATATATATATATATATAATTTATATATATATATATATATATATATATATATATATATATATATATATATATATATATATATACACAATAATATTAAATAAATAAATATATTGAAAATAAATATGCATCAAAATACATTCACTTTATGTTCTACTGTGCTCAACTAAAACACTAAACTCGCACGTAATCGAGTCTACAGTCACATCATTATTGCTTTGAACTACGCAGTAAATACGTTTTAACATTATTTCACCGCTCAAGTTATAGGGATACCTATACTCGATATAAATGACTTTCATATCGTTCAATACTATTTTTGTGCCCACTTTACATTCGGTTGGTAAGTTATTTTTAAACACGGCTAGAATACATTTAAAAGCACGCACAAAGGGGTCATCGTTAGCCACAACGTCATTATTAAAAACGAATTTATAAACACTCCTTTCCAATCGATGGTTCATTCTTATCGATCCGAGCTTTCCAATCGGGAACTCATCTTCACAATGCATAGCGGCAGTTGAAATAATCTTCTAAGTCGTAACGACAGCTACTCATTATATAAAGAAATAGTTCTTCAGGATGAACGGTGTAGATGAGCTCAGCCCTGTACCGCTCAAGTGCTTTGCACCAAAGTTCATAATATTTCAAAGAGTCTAAACCTTTTAAATAAGCATCCAGCTCTAGACCATTCTCGCTTTGTTCAGTCCTACACTCGGTAAACCCGTGGAGTAGAGCGGTGTATGCGTATTCAAGAACCGTATCAAAATAAAGCATATCCGTAACACGCGCGTCTAATATAGGCTTCAGCTTGCGGAAACCGACGATTTCAAGCATTCTGTCGAGGATGAAACTGTTTCGCGTAGGGACAAGAACGTTATTATCAGAAGCATTCTTCCACATCAGTCGTATATCAATGCATGGCTGATCATTATTTATACACAATGTACAAACAATGGCATATGAGGGGGGTATCACTAATCTGCTCTCTTCTTGTACCTACACCTGCAGGAATTTTATAACGATCCTCACTCCATTTCTCAACTACCACGAAGACTATTCGTCTCCTCAACACTTAAATAAACAACATTCCGTTTACTAGAGTTTGTTTGTCTACAAGTCGTTTCAAGTACATAGTTAATGGCACCGGTTTTACGCTTGAACACGCGCGATGACTTCGTCACGGACACATCGTACACGGCATTGAGAATGCTGCTCAAAGGAAGTTCCATCGTATTCGAGGAGTGCACGTCCACTCGGTTCAAGCTCTAAAATGACTATGAGCCACAGGCGAGCGGATCGGCTCGACGGGAGGAGTGAGTCACACCATAAGCTGATGAAACATGTACGGCGTTGTTCCAACGTGAATACTTGTAGCCCATTATACTGGGTAGTTGTTTTAAGAAATTTTCCGATACATGAAGCAATACCGGTTTTAATGTTTTATCACTCCCACTCGCCAGAATACGCACCAGACATTTTCGTTCAGAGGGATTTTCACGAACTAAACATTTTATTTACACTCCGGCGCACTATTTGAGAGAAACATATGACCATATTTTTCCTTTTTGCTTAGCAGGCGATACTCATCTCTAAATTCTGTTAAAAACTCACGCAGACCTTTAGCCACAACCTCACTACAAACCTCGTCATGATATATATTAATGTAGTGGTAAAAACACTTCAGATTCTCCATGATTACAAGATTTACATTCTTAGTTGCAGGGTACGAGTACTCGGTATAATGCAACATGACAATATCGCTTGTCGCACCACTCATCAACAAGACTCACTAACCATAACCGTTGTTTCTCTTCTGCACGTGTTGTTTCTTCTACTTCACGGTATATGTAAGCTTTTATAAAGTTTAGTCCTACAACATAGTTCAATACATCGCTTGTACCACGAAATCCTGCAATGCTCTCTCCAGAATAGCCGTAGAGTATTTGTACCTCTCTTTCCTTCGCACGATTCAATGTAGCCTTAAAAGTATCAAAGGAGGGTGTAATAGGGAGCCATTTAGTAACCCTATCTTCACACTTTGCTGAATACCACTTCATAAACGTCGGACACGCAATATTAAAGGTAGCCATTACTATTTTTCGTCTACGTGGGAAAATACACGTCTGAGATCCAGGGCTTGCAGCGGTCAACTGAGCATGCAGGGTAGAGATATACCCAGGTAGGAGCATGAGTCACGTGGCCGATCATACAGGTGGCGGAGCTTAGAACTTTCTCCTGTACACACACATAGACACACAAAGGAGAAAGTGAAATGTTAATTGAAACACGATTTATTTAATAAACGATTTATTGAAGGTGTATATATTTACAAATACGAGTAATAAATAACCATATCGTTAACAACAGACATATATAACAATCAAAGATTATAGTATCCAAAGGGTACAGTATCATAGGTACCAGGCAACTGGTAATGTTTCTTATAGGTGTTACGGCACACCTTTGTACCCCTAATTTCCTTCAAGCACCTCAGCTTCTGCCCCCGGGAATTGTGGGTCTCAACAGTTAGTTGGGATGGCTGGTCACCCTCATCATCATCCAAGCATACTAGATCCTTCAACGAATCAAAGTTAACGACCCGGTGATTCGCCTGGTTGAGTGTGATACCCTTAGCCTTTACGATATATTTCATATCCTCCCCAACCCTCACCCGTACCCCAAATATTTTTGGTCCTGTTGAGACAAAAGAGTCGGCGTATGCGATGTCTCCATACTCATCCTTGATCTCATCAGTCAACTCCCCGAGGAATTCACCAATAGTTGGCATGTATTCACCCTCCCTCGCTGTGAATATCACACTATCTGTATCGGCGTAGAGAACCCTCCGACCAAGAGAATGCAATACGCCCCAAAGTTTGATGCGTGCGTACGCCGTTGTGAAGCTGGCTACAGGTATGTTTGTAACCCGAGAGGTATCTGTGGCCAATTCGGTATTGTACTTTATTATGTAAGTATTACCTATATTCACGATCTCCATGACCTCTTTATCGGGAGCGTTGGCATAATCCCAGACTTCACCATAACTTTGTGCCAAATGAACGTTCCCTTTGCCAGTATTCTGTGCAAATATTCCCCAAAGACTGCTTAGACACAACTTTGCAGTAAATCGCTTGCCTGGGTTCTTTACAATTTGGGAACGGTCAAGCTGTTACTTTCACAGTCACGGTAACGTTGAATATAAGCTGATTTTTCATCTTCGGTATCAATTCCTCGCGGATACCTTGATGCTTCTACCTTATCCTTCAAAAAAGCGTTTATACAGTGCGTTCGAAAAGTCTTTCTGCAGTCAACCAACACTTTAAAAAAAGTGTTTGACAAGTGTAGACGAGTTGCTCTGTGCCTGCAAAATGGTGGAAAACACTTTCAACACATGCTGTAAAATCAAAAGGTTATGTAATAAAAATCACTAAATCATGGTTGAATGAAAACATTGTAGTTTTTCAATTTCCTATGCGTTTAACATACCACTGCGGAGAGACTTTTCGAACGCACTATATATGGCGTGAAAAGGTTGGGTAGCTTCTGAAACCTCCACACCTCATGTATCTTCATTATTCTGTAGCCATGACGAACGGCTAGGTCCAGCTTAGGACTTGTATATACACCTCTGATCTTACGCTGGTCGGTTGTATGATTACAATCCCCATTGTTCTCCTCTGCGCACTTCACGCACAGGGGAAACATGAGCTTGTGATCTATAACGACGGGTAAGATCGACATCCATAAATCGCGTGGGAGGAGTACATCTACAAAAGAAAGGCTGAAATAGTACCCGTTCAAATTTGTGGAGAGTACCTCGATGGGGGCAGGTCAGGTCCCACCAGTTTTTCAAGTGCACCTACGGGGTACGGATTGTTCTTCATCACGTACGGATATAAAGAACAGAAGTCGTAGTAAGGGAGTTTCACGCTCTCCGTAGGCAGAAAGTATAGCTTGAAGGGATTTGTACGCCTTCCGAACAAGCTATCACCGCACTTGAGAAGATCCAGCACCATGAACGCTTGATCGTGTTTATTTCTTCACTGTACTGTCCATCTGTTTCCATCCGTGCATCTTACTCATGCTCCCACAAGACTTTGTGAGTGAACTGGGAGCCTATAAGTTGATCGCGGGTGCGGATCCACGCAAGACTGTCGGCAGAAGATCTACCTTGGATATCTCCTACGATTGCCACCAGCAACCGTTAAAGGAGTACAGTCTTATCACCAGTGGCACGATCAACCCAAAGAAACCATTAACCTTAATGGGTACATCCCCCTTGTTGTGGGCATGCTTTATGTATACACATGTCTGCTGCTGTATGTGTATGAGCCAGTAAATAGCCTTGTGCCCATAACTGCCGGGATTGTTTCTGTGAATAACGGCTAAGGCGTCTTTAGGCATGAAGTTATTCCTGAATACCGTAAAAGATAATGAGATGATCGTGGTTCCGACTTGCAACGGATCGCAATTGAAACGGTCTATGTACAATGTACATCCTTCTAAAGGCCTGGAAACACTCTTAAACACGCGCACATCATTCACGCAATAACGCTCACATTCATGAGCTATATTATAAGGATTAGATTCATTAAAACTGTTGTAGTAGCAGTCAAAGTCCTCATACATTCGTAGTTAAAATAATGTTTAGGTGGAGGTAGACCTACGTAATTTAAAATTTCGCTAGTGAGGAATGTGTAAGAGAAATATCCTTTTGAAACTTCAGCGGCTACACCCATGATCTTGGGTAGCTTTACTAATTTACAAGGTGTGAATAATAACGTATCTTTAAACTGTACATTATCTCTTATTTGCATCTGTATAAGTTTGTTGCCTCTTTTCAAGGGATCACCTGTAAATATCTCAGATGACAGATGACTCGTGCTCAAGCAACTCCTTATAAAGGAACTGTGTGTCAAATTTTGACCCGTTAATGGCAAGAATATAGTCATTTTTTTTAACTTCTCCGCTGACTTGACAATATAGGACGCAAAGAATTTCACGGGACTGTTGTGTGCAATCGTTTTAAAAACGTTTGTCCGTTTTACCGCATTTGTGACACTCATCACACTCGTCCTCCATGCACTCATCACAGATAGTCTGGCTTACAGGTAGATGTGGAATGACCTCTTTGGTTTCAGCATTCGTATATGTTTCTATATCGTAGTACACAGTTATACAAGGTCTATTTTTAGGCTTAGCGTCTTTCATGTAACATATATGCTTTATTCCAACCGCCTTATATTTCTCATATCATGTAGAACAGTGAATTTCATCACATTTATGCTTGAAATTCCCCCAATTATCTATCATATGAAACATACCACATTCACAGATTCTCATTTTCCTGCACGTGCCAATTGACGACCTATGGAGCTCAAAACAGTTATTATTGAAAAATGTGCGTCTGCATACATCACAATCCCTCTTCTCAGCTTCAACCACACGGCTTTCACATTTAGAACTTTTACACTGCGCACATACCATGTGGCAATCCCTACAATGTTTCACTATATCTTTCGCAAACTCGATACACCCCTTACACAAATTATGATGCCGTCTATATTTCCGACTTTTATCATAACTCGCGTAAAAGTCCATTATATTACGGATGGAAAGATACGTTGTTCCTGACAATCCTAAAATAAGTAGAGGTCTTGTACGATCTCTCACACAGCTTCTAAAAACATACACAGTCCTACGACGATCATCCATTCCAAATACAACTATACGAACATTCATTTCCTGTTCTACCCTTCTCAGCTCTTCAGGACCCATATTACAGTCAAACTCAAGTTTACAGTCTACAGCTAGTTTACGGGCACGCTCCACTACCGTAGGCAGCCAAATGTTTTTGACTCGTATATATAGTACAGTAAACATACGGGCCAAGACTACTGCTATAAAACCGCAACCACGATCGGCGTTTATATGCCGTCTATTAATAGCCTGAGAATTGAAGTTAAGAGTATAAGGTGTGGCACTATGACCCGCAACACGGAATACACGGACAATATTTACCGTGAAGTTGTCCATATTGAAGGCAATACTACTTTGAGAGGCCTAATATATACTCTATAGCTACAGCTGCCAAGCGTCTGAATAGTATTACTACCCAAAAATCATCTACATCCCCGTCATCTGACCCGAACCCGAAGGACAGCCGCGTTCTGACTTCACGTTCATCGTGGTTCTGAAGGGCAAACTGACCAAACTCCACAATACGTTCAACTACGCGCCGTAGTCCGTGTTCAACACCATTGCTATACATAGATCTAGGATCAACCCTGACTATATACCGATTTCTAATCAGGGCTGGGGTGGGGATAGCGGTGCGCACCAACTCGAATGTTATACCATCCTCTACAGAACGAGAAGCTGCTGCTGCTGCTGTGGAGGATGTACCCAGAATTAAACAGGAATAAAGGGGTATATTTAAGAAAGGTACTGTCGTGGGGTTTGTGTCGTAAGACGAAGAGGGTTGGGGCTCTATTACTGTGGGTCTAACAACCGGCGCAATCCTGGCACCCTTTATACCTGACGTGGAGGGCTCTTCATCATGCCTCCGCTTTGAATTGTCGCGTGTACAGGTATCGTTGGTGTGGACTCGGCAGTGGGTATGGAGTCTGTGATCACAACTACACTCTCGTCGTGGTCATCTGTAATATCGATGATGGGAGTGCTGTACATCGTCGTCATTCACGGTTCTGTGGAAGAAGAGGGAAAACAAGACTGTAGAATATAAGGATCACCACTTAAATTTTATTATATTTTGTAAATAACCCACCTAGGAGTGAGACGTATTAGAGATGGATTCTGTAGAAAAATTCAGGGTCAGGAGCCCATCCACATGTATTATATCTGGCCCTACAGGATGTGGTAAAACGGTGTTTATGCTTAAAATCATTAAATAAAAGGGAGACATGTTCTCAAAATTTGTGCATAAAATTATATGGTGCTATTCAACGTATCAATCAGTGTTCAACGAGTACTAAGATGATATTTTGTTCCACAAAGGTGTATTGACGTTAATTCGTTAAAAGGAAATGAGCATGCAGTCACTGTAATTGATAGTCTCATGTAGGAGATGGATAAAACGTTTGCCGAGACATTTACAGTATTCTCCCACCATCTTAACATAAACGTGTTCTTTATAACCTTTGGTTTATATATATATATATATATATATATATATATATATGTAACCTTTGGTTAGCTTCCGCCCGAATTGTCCATTCTGACGAAGGTCAAGCTTTTCACTCCACCTTAGACCTACAGTTTAACGTGGAATCCGAAACACGCCTCATCAGCAGCCCAGCGTCTTAACCACTAGGCCACCGAGGGTACCCATTTATCTACCAACCACTTTTTTTATTGTGTGGAAGGATGAACAGCTGGGTTTGCTGCGCGCCGGCTGCCGTCAGGTCTCGAACCCGGGGCCGATGGTTTCGTAGTCAGCGACGCTAGCCACTACACAACCGAGGCGCCAATCAGAATCTATTTTTCAAAAATAGATATATGCGCAATGTGTCGTTAAATACAAAATATCTAGTCTTATTCGTGCAACGTAGAGATGTATCACAAATTAGGGTATTAGCCAATCAAATGTTTCCGAATCAGCGTAAGGAGTTTTTGGAAGTTTATAAAGAAGCTCCAAGTCAGCTTTACGGATATTTGCTTTGTGACCTTCATCCGCGAAACACGTTGAGGGTGCTTCTAAGAACGAATATATTTCCAAACGAGCCTGAAACGGTGTATATTCCAGAATGACAAAGCGGTTAAAGAAATACCATGAATTAATAAAAATCTATCATCGACTATCCCGGGCAATGCAACAGATGTTTGCTAAAAATATCGACTCTGACTTTTTAAAATGCATCTGTGAAATCTGTCTTAACGTTATATATTACAATGTATTAATGAAACCCCCTCAGAAGGCCCGCGTCCGCCGTTACAAGAAGATAATACGTGCACTCGCTCGTAAAAGTCAAACTGTGGGGAAGAAAAAACGAATTATTGAACAAAGAGGAGGGTCATTCCTCCCCATCTTATTTTCAGTTTTGGGGCCTTTACTGACTAGATTAATATAATGAAGAAAGTGGTAGTGATTCCACACGAGATATATGCTTCACTGCATATTAAACAGTGAAAAAACACCTGATGAGAAAAGAATCTTATACCAAGAAGCTCTGCAGAAATTTCTTAACGAGTGCGAAAATTATAAGAATCCGACAGAGATCCCCGTGGTTATTAGGCACAGCACGACAACGATGGGCATGGTGACATAGGGCCTGTGTCCGACGATAGAGCTGACCAACCAAAGATTAACGGGTCAGCCCCACAACATATCGAGCATGTATTAGTAACCACCCTCCAACATACATTGAGGAATAAAGGTTTAAATCTTGATAATATATTGAAAGAGGATCCCAACATAAAATGGACCGATACAGGTGAGATCACTGTGGAAGGAACAAGTGTACAGGGATCGAATATCGTAGACATCGCGCATGATCTGGTGAGAAAGTGGGATAGGCTCTCACCATCATGGTGGAAGCATACTAAAGCAAGACTACAACAGATAAATATCCCGAAAGCAATGATAGGAAGTCTGAACAGGTTAAAAGACTTGGAACATGCATCGCACGTGTCACAATTGAAAACGCCATCACCCCGGCGGTAACACCTCTGAAGAGGAGAAAGAAGAGGTTAAACAACGGTCAACCTTTCCCACGTGCCTCTAAAATATGCAAATGGCTAACATATTAAGAAGACGCTATTATGACATTTCTAGCCCAGCCTCCTACCGAGGTGTAGATAGACTGTACAGAACTGTTTACAATGACAGAGTAGGGAAAAAAGATGTTGAGAGGATTTTGTAGGAGCAGGACGCTTATACACTTCTTAAGCCTGTGAGAAAAAGGTTTAAATCAGCCAAGACAACAGCGGCATCGATTCACTATTTGGCGAGCAGATTTAAGACACGCAGAGATATTCAGTATATAACGATGGTTACCGCTACATCCTATTCATAATAGATGTATTCTCTAGATATCTGTGGCTAATTCCACTGAAAAATAAATCCCCTGAAACAGTTGCTAAAGCCACCAAAACACTGATGTTGAAAGAAAACAGGGTTCCTGGCTATTTTTGTACGGATATGGGAAAAGAATTTATAGTCCAAGCTTTTTAGAACATGTTAACAGAGTTTAATATCTGCTACTACACTACCAATTCTATACATAAGACCTCTTTTGCTGAAAGAGTTCAACGTACCATAAAGGAACGCATGCACCTGTATTTTACACATAAAAACACATACAGATATATATACACATTCTGAAATCATTGGCCTCATCATACAACCGCTCACACCATCGCACGATTGGGACAACACCTAACGAGATTTTAGAAAGAGGTACGCGCACAGATCCTGATGTGAGAAGAGATGGAACATCATCACCACACTGTACGTTTCAAATTCAGTGATTACACTGCCCAACAAAAAAAAACATTTTTGCTGCTGATTTAATTCTAAGACCTGTTTCTGGATAATATTGATGTGCTGATTTCAAAAATCACTTTAGATTTTGTCCATCACATCAGGTTTTCGTGCAATGCAATATGCCTATTTTGGGTGATCCATGAAGGGCGCTTATCAAAATTGATGATTTTTGAGACCTGTTAACAGCTGTTTTGCTGTTAAAATTTTATCTGTGGAATACGCAAATCTGTGCATTAAATCTAAAGGTCATGTACAACATATTAAAATCTTGGGTATCAGTGATTTCCCCAGGTGTGAGTGTGACGTCATGATCATGGATTCATTTTTTGCTTATTTAAACACTTTTAATCACTTTATGTGTCAATATTACCATTGTATATTAAAGTTCACTTCCTGCACAATTGTTTACTTTTCCATGCTGATTCTGAGTATGTAAAAACTTATTTTTTGAAAAGAAAAAAAATTGGGCATAACCCTGCCAAAATGCGATATCTCCAAAATATCCGTATTTGATTGCTCGGAAACCTGACGTGATAGGCAAAAACTAAGGTGATTTTTGAAATCAGCACACCAAAGTTACCTAAAAACAGGTGTTAGAATTAAATCAGCAAAATTGGTGTTGGGCAGTGTTATGTAATGATGTCGCGTTCGGGAAATAAATTCGCGAAGGGATTTGAGCAAGGTTGGACACGTGAGATTTTTGAAGTTAGGGCTATGAGACCTAAAGGCGAAATATTGTTGTATTACGTTGAAGATTTGAATGGGGAAGAAATCACAGGAGGCTTTTACCGCGAGGAGTTGCAGAAAGTGACATTTAATTTAGGAAAACATGTGTTTAAAATTGAAAAAATTTTAGGAAGCAAAGGTGCAGGAAAGAGAAAAATGTACCTGGTGAAATGGTTACGGTACCCAGCAACTTCAACACCTATATAAAAGCTGATGCAATAATGAAGCTTAAATAGTACGTAACATGGCGCCTAACCATTTCTACGTCACACTCCCGTCCTCTTCATCTCTGTCTGTACATCCTAACAACACACTAGCCAACTTTGTAACAGAATTCCACGTACCCATTGAATTGGGTCGTGATACGTATGAGGTGGGTATATGCTAAATTTAGCTGAATACTCTTTTTAAGTATTGATTATAAAGAACCCGTTTTTAGGTTCTTAGGGACTGTAATGAGTGTGAAAAAGCTGGGGTAACTCGAGATGAAACCATACGTACCGCCCTGACTGGGGATGCACGATATTACAGTACAGAAGTAAAACTAGCACCGAGCCACTATGGCGCGGTTGAGGATGTTGTAAGAGACTTAAACGTAAGTTTAAGAAGCTCAAATCTTACTGACGATTTACTATACGAAATCGTAAAGAATGATCCCCATGCATGTACTGTGGCCCTAAAATCGCAGGCTAACCGAAATATTAAAGGCCAAAGAGTGTTCAAAATTATGACCGATAGACGATATCGATCAGTTATCCAAAGAGATACATTTCACGAGGCACAACACGACTTGTCCAGCCTAATGTATCAGTTGAAATTGGAGAAAATGGTTGATGGCTATAAACACCCAGACATGTGCTATATTTACAGCAATATAATGGAGCACCGGTTTGTTGGGGATACCCAGGCACGCCTGCTGCGCATAGCGCACATCCCCAACCTTACAGGAAGGAGTTTGAATATTACATATGACAGGCCCCATTATGTGAATGTTGCAGCTAATATAATAAACAATATCTGAATATATATAGGAACGATTGAGGGAAAAAATTTCCCATTCGGTAGTGGGAGGTTAACAGTGAAGCTGCACTTTCGACGCACTGAGTTATAATGGACAGAGAACCTTTCACAGTCTATCGAGGTGTGAGATACCAGCGTGGTAGTGGACTTGGATCCATTTTTTCAACCATTCTACGTACGGCTGTCGCCTTACTGAAGAGGGGTGCCAGATACCTCGTGAGGAAAGCGCTACACTCGGGTCTTAACACGGCAGAAGACATATTGGCTGGGGCTAAACCTGAAGGAGATCTAAAAAAAACACTTAAAGCGTACGAGGGACGAAATCATCAAAGATGCAAAGAGAAAAATGCGTGGTGGTGAAAAGAAGAGGGCTGTCTGGAAGAAGGAGTTACCACCACGTGGCATAACGTAAAAGGATATAAAAAAGAAGTGTTCTAAGCGAATGAAGTCTATGGTTGATCATTTTTTTGACTGATATAAGCTAAGGACATTGATCTCATGAATCATAGTTTGATTACTACTTGTCGAGAGAAGAGGCACTATTTGTAACTTGTCATGGCACGCTTCATCCATTCTTGTAGTTCACAATGTTGTAAATCGGAGCTGTCCCTCTTTGATATGCCTCCAACTCAAGTTTCTATTGAACACAGCGACTTTATTACAATTAACCCTTTAAATACAATTAGTTCCCCAGTGCCCCGATAGAATTCGTGATACCCAGCTCAGGTCCTTACTTTTTTGACCCAAGCTGTATGCACATGTACGCTAAACTACGTATAGCCCATTCTGATGGAACGGACTGCGATGACAAATATGCTGTATGCCCTGAAACAAAGTTTCTGCACTCCTTATTCAACCAGTGTGAAGTATATTTAAATCAGGTCAATATATCGTCAGGAACAGGGTACTACCACCTACGAGCCTATCTGCAAAATGTGCTGAACTTTTCCAAAGAAGCGAAGGATACCTTTTTAAGTGCCGAGGGCTATTAAGATTTAAACAGATCTGAGGATTCGTGAGGGTGAGCTTTATTTTCATATCAACCCCATTCATAAGTAACTTCTCCTGGAATGTGAAGTCTGTATGCCTGCGTTCAAAACACTCATCTATCTTCTTTTTAGATTTTTTAAATTTCTCCTTGATACTACTTTCGTCTTTAGCTTGATAATTATCAAGCTAAAGACGAAAGTAGTATCAAGGAGAAATTTAAAAAATCTAAAAAGAAGATAGATGAGTGTTTTGAACGCAGGCATACAGACTTCACATTCCAGGAGAAGTTACATATGAATGGGGTTGATATGAAAATAAAGCTCACCCTCACGAATCCTCAGATCTGTTTAAATCTTGATGCTGATGAAGAACAGGGAGCAAAACCCGTTGTGATTCACATTATGGAGACATACCTCCGCCGCGTAGGGCGAGTGAAACTGAGTTCACCAAAACACATAGAAATTGAGAAAACCTTACTACACGCCACAGTAAAATATCCAATTAACAGAGTACAGATCAAACTATACACGGTGCCAGCAGGGTTGGCATCGAAACAGATAGAAAACATCGCCCTGGAAAATCTACCTAAAAGGATATTAATTGGAATGCAGGAACACAATTCGGTGAATGGAAAATATAAAAAGAATGCCTTTAAATTCGAGAATTTCGGCGTTAAAAATATAACTCTGTACGTCAATGGTGTTGTGTTGGGGGAACATTGGATACGAATTATTCAACAGGTGCTGTGTTCCCGCTTTGCGCGAGAGCATATAGTAATCTGGCCCATATTGCATAACGCAGAAAGAATTCATCGATCAATTTAACCTTTATCCATTTGACATCACGCCTGACTTATCTGCTTCTGTAAATACACACTTAAGTCCACAACAGTGGAAACATCTCATTCAGATTGGAATTCGCCAAGCCGATAGACGCGCCTATTAGTGTACTAGTATATCTCGAGTCACAAGCCCTAATAGAAGTACAGATTTAGGGGCGTTGTCATTGACTTTTAAAATGGACGCGAATACACTTCAGAGAGTAATGAATAGTGAACGAATAACACGTTCCAAATTTATCGGTGTGTTTGCGAAGAATGAAACATTGAAATTGCCAACTACGAGAGATTACGTTAGTCTTATTGTGAATACAGATGTTATTGGTGGTGAAGGGATTCATTGGTTTGCAATCTATTTTAAAATAGGGACCGCATGTACTATTTTGATTCACTCGGCACTCAACCCTGGAGTGACCCAGTTATTGTAAAATTTCTCGAGCAAATGCATATCCCCGAAGTTGTATGGAATCCCTTGCGGCTACAAGGATATTTTGGTAATACTTGTGGGGTGTACTGCCTTTCAATTATAATGCATATGTCACGTGGTAAGGAATTTATAAATTTTTTAAAAATTATTCGATCCGTGTCACACTCGACGAAATGATATGCAGATAAATGAAGTGACGTTTTCCGATTGTGCGCACTCGTTGTATAGTATGATATTTTGTTCGTATATTATATATATATATATATATATATATATATATATATATATATCCAATAATTTTAGTTTGTGTATTCTGTAGCTTATTTAAGATGGTTATTGTACTTAAAACATGATTTTCATTTAATAAATTGATGAAAATACATTGTCTTACCCAAAAAAAGGTCGAAACATTAGAAAAAACTTACATTATTTCGTTAATGATGTGACAATCGCTGGGTTGACTGCTCGGTAAATCTACCTCCGTATTCAGGTCCACGATATGCGTTTCTTCAAAACGAAAAGATTGTATAACACGAGTCAAATCTTCGTCGGACCTTAAAGGAGAAAGAATAATTAATTAGTTCATACTTAATCTTTTTTAATTAAAACCCAATTGTTTAAAACATATGCAGAGTATACATATAGTAAGAGTATTAAAATGTGAAGATATCTTCGAACCGTTCAGAGAAGTTCCTTTAAGAGAAAATGCCGAATAACATTTATGGAATTTATACAATTATTTAAAACTTGCAAAGGATTGCTATAAAAAAATTCAACGCATCAAAACAGTACTTTAGTATAATATTAATTGCAAACTAATCTATATTTGCGGATACCTACTATTTAAATGAAGCATTTTAAATGTGATGAGATGAAATACTACAACCCTCCATATATATATGATGAAATAATCCAGAACAGTGCTCTTTCTCCTAATGACAGGCACACTAAATATGTAACAAATTCGCGAATAATTGGCTACAAAAAATAAAATTACAGGCACATAATTACTTATATTTCTACGACAGTCCCTTGCGTCGGATCGTAAGGAGCGTCATTGCAGATACCATCAACGGTTTCCGTTGGGATTAATCCTTCCTGGTCGGCTGCGTTAAAAGATTAATTGTAGACACCGCTGCAGTGTTTCCAACTTGATATAAATCCGGTAAAATGTAAAGTTCTTGATTCATGACGGAGAGAATGTTTATTCACTGGTGAAAATAACTACTGTGAATCCCAGCTGAAAATATTTCCTTTTATATGCATGATCCCCAAGCACCACCCCCAAAAGACTAATAGGCGGTTCGTAAGTTTCCTGATTGGTTGTCAATGTCACTGGGCGGGGCTATGTTAAATTTGTTTACCAATTGTAACACCGATATAACGAACCCTCGCTTTGGACGTCCTGATTGGTCGACCAATGGTGTCTTTAGCTTCTCTCCGTAAATTTAATGCTCACATCTCAAGGTGTATTAGTGAATTGCCACCTGCAATCTCTACCACGATGGTTTGAAATATTTGCAATATTGATGCAATATTGCTCACCCCTTTGCAACATTGTACTCTCAATCACGACAATATTTTGCATTATTATTATTTGCAGTCATACTATTCGATCCTCAACTTTCCACATTTTGGATAGGGAGATTGGCAATTTGAGCGGCGGGAAGTCGTTACAGGAATATCTACATCAGAGCCCCTCAGCTCAGCACCAGAGGAAACAGAATTAGCGCCGCTACTCTTCATAATCCTGACATAGATCATTACCAGAGACAGCACAGTAACATCCGATGACACAATGATCATTAGAAAAATAAGAACTCTAGAAGATCTCTACAAGCAGAATGTTTTTGTAGAAATACAACAGGATTTAGTCATTTTTGTACAAAATGAAGTATAATAAAAAAGAAGAGTTTCAGAGTTCATCCGGGCTCGAGACCCGGTGACGGCCGCCGGCGCGCGGTAAACGATCTTCCTTTCACACAATTGAATGGTAGATAAATGGGTACCCTGGGTGACCTAGTGGTGAAGACGCTGTGTTGCTGATCGGAGGTTGAGAGATCGAGTCCAGACGATTACATCATAATTTCTGCCCGATCGTGCTGGAGTGTAGTTCGGATTCAACGTTAAACTGTAGGTCTAAGGCGGGTGACAAGCTTGATCTTAGTCAAAATGAACAATTCGGGGAGAAGGAAAACCGAGTTAACTATTATTACTACTGTATAAATACATTTGCACCACCCTATATATATATATATATATATATATATATAATATATATATATATAATATTCAAGAGAAATCCAATGACAAGGAGGAATGTAAATGCCATGAAAAGTCTTCTTTAATGCAACGTTTCGAGCAATATGCTCATCTTCAGGCTAAATAATAATATGAAATTAAAATCAATAAACAATTAAAACAAGACAAAACAGTTTCTATAAGACCAATTCTTAAAAACAAAATTTAAAAAGACTAAAAGAAGGTTAAATTCAAAGTTATTAAAATTTACATATAAAATTACAAGAAATTTAAAAAGCTATTTTTAAATTACATATAGTAAATTTGAAATTAATACAATGGAATAACACTACTAACCCTTCATTGCTGGTTCCGAGGCACAAGTAATTTTAAAACAAAACATATGGAACATACTATGGGTTGGGTGGTTGGAGAGTTATAAATTGGGAAGGGGGAATTATAAAAAATTTAAAGGGACAGCTGAGGAATCAACATTTAGAGAAGGGGTCAATGTTTTTATATAGAGAGATTCCAAAATTCTAAGTGAGTTGGAACAAGAGTTATACCCGAGAATTTTAAAATTATCTAAAGTGACACCAGTTTTACATTTAATACTATGTTCCCGGATACTAGAGGCTTCTTTTTTATTTAAAATTTTACCTGTTCGGCAACTTATTCCCATATGCGAATAAAATCTAGCCCTGAGAGAGCGCACGGTGCTGCCAATGTAAGTACCAAGGAGACACCTTGGGCAAGTAAATAAATATACAACACCGCTACGCAACGAATCAGGAGTTCGATCCTTCGCTGAGAAAAAGCTACCTAAAGACGTTTTATTAATAAATATAATGTGAAAATCAGTATGATAAAATTTTTTTTTTAACAACTTCGTAAATTTAAGTTTAAATTCTTTATTCATGGGACCCATTTCAGGTACCAAGAAATATTTTACATCTTTAGGCACTGAAATACAGGGAAGTTGAGGGCTATAAACATTATTTAAGAAAGATCTTATTAGTTTATCTACATATTGAACAGGAAAACTATTATTGGTAAAATATAATCTTAAATTATTAAATTCATCGTTAAGTAAGGTAAAACTAGAAGTCAAATTATATCCTCTGAACAAGAGTGTTTTGATGCACGACATCTTATAGTTAAAATCAGTAAAACTAAAAAAATTCATGCCCAAACCGGTAAAAGTGGGTTTCCTGTAAACTGATGTAGTAATAGAATCCCCTTTTTTCGAAATTAAAAGATCTAAAAAGGGAAGGGAGCCATTTTCCTCAGTTTCCATTGTATAAGTTATATTGGGGTGCAGAGAATTTAAGAAATTAAAAAATTGTTGCGCTTGTACAGCATTATCAAAGACAGCTATCGAGTCATCAACGAAGCGTCGGTAAAAAATTGGTTTACAATGGGTGGGAGATTGTCTAAAAATTATACTTTTTAAATGAGTCATAAAAAAATCAGCTGATAAAGGTCCGACGGGTGATCCCATCCCAACACCATCAATTTGTTGGTAAACCTTATTATTGAAAGTAAAATAACATTGCTTAAAAACCAGTTCTAAAAGTTCCTTAAAATAAGACCATGAAAAACCATGAAAACTACCAACAGAGCTAAAAACCCTATCTAAAATAATGGCAATAGTTTCTGATACAGGTACGTTCGTGAAAAGCGACTTTACATCAAAACTGACAAAAAACTTTTTTGAACCGAAATTCTCACTAAGAAGATCTTTTTGAAATTCATAAGAGTTATTTATGGTATACGCATTTTTCGCAAAAGGTGACAAAAGACAAACAACAAATTTTGCCAATTGAAAGGTAGGTAAGTTATACGAAGCTAAAATAGGACGGAGAGGTGTTCCAACTTTATGGATTTTAGGCAAACAGTATAATTGAGCAAGATCAGAACCAGATACGAACAACTGAGAGTAAGTATCGTTTTTTATTATCTTTAAAGACTTTAATCGTGACAAAAATCTATTAACTTTGTCTTCCAACCTTAAAATGACTTTATTGACGGGTTCAAGAATTTGTTTGAATTTGCTATCATCACTTAAGATTTCATTAGTTTTATTTATGTAATCAGATTTATTCAAAATAACAACTCCGTTACCCTTGTCCGGTCTAGTCACGACAATCTCCTGGTTCTTTGCCAAATTCTTAATAACCTGCAAGTCACTCTTCTTAAATATAAAAGATTTAAATTTAAGGTTTCTAAGTTTATGAAAAAATTCATGAGTTAAATTAGCAAACTGACACTTAAAATTATTAAAATCACCAACATGGGGAACATTTTTCAAGCCATTAAAAATTTTTTCAAAGTAAAGAAAAAACGAAGGCTTATATATTTGAAATAACGGAAGCTTAAGTTGCAAGCCAAGTGAGAGTAAAAACTTTTCCCGAGGGGAGAGGGTGTAACTAGAAAAATTCGAAATTACTTTATCAGAATTGAAAAAATTAGCTGAATTCAGGCCCAGGCCTTTAACTTACGTTCATGAGTTTCAGAAATGGTAGAATGAAACTTTTCAAGATCACGTTGTACAAGAGAAATTATTAATAAATAATCCAACAACGAAAGGGTATTTTTAAGAGTAATTATATGATGCTCAAGCGACTTATTATGCGAGTCTGAAATTTTTATTTTATAATTAATTTCATTATTTAACAAATATTCCAGAGAAGATTGATAAAATTCAGAGTCATATAGATTTTCTCGATAAAGTTTGAAATAAACGAATTTCGGGAAAACTCTACATGTACGACACATTTCAAGAAAATAACAGTCGAGTTTAGACTTGAGAAGCTTTCGTGAAGTCTTCCAAACATGGCGATAAACCCTAAGTCCATCTTGTCCATACCTTGAGTATATATATTCATGCGGGTTGCTTCTAAAAAGCTTCAATTTAATATTCAAGAGAAATCCAATGACAAGGAGGAATGTAAATGCCATGAAAAGTCTTCTTTAATGCAACGTTTCGAGCAATATGCTCATCTTCAGGCTAAATAATAATAATATGAAATTAAAATCAATAAACAATTAAAACAAGACAAAACAGTTTCTATAAGACCAATTCTTAAAAACAAAATTTAAAAAGACTAAAAGAAGGTTAAATTCAAAGTTATTAAAATTTACATATAAAATTACAAGAAATTTAAAAAGCTATTTTTAAATTACATATAGTAAATTTGAAATTAATACAATGGAATAACACTACTAACCCTTCATTGCTGGTTCCGAGGCACAAGTAATTTTAAAACAAAACACATGGAACATACTATGGGTTGGGTGGTTGGAGAGTTATAAATTGGGAAGGGGGAATTATAAAAAATTTAAAGGGACAGCTGAGGAATCAACATTTAGAGAAGGGGTCAATGTTTTTATATAAAGAGATTCCAAAATTCTAAGTGAGTTGGAACAAGAGTTATACCCGAGAATTTTAAAATTATCTAAAGTGACATCAGTTTTACATTTAATACTATGTTCCCGGATACTAGAGGCTTCTTTTTTATTTAAAATTTTACCTGTTCGGCAACTTATTCCCATATGCGAATAAAATCTAGCCCTGAGAGAGCGCACGGTGCTGCCAATGTAAGTACCAAGGAGACACCTTGGGCAAGTAAATAAATATACAACACCGCTACGCAACGAATCAAGAGTTCGATCCTTCGCTGAGAAAAAGCTACCTAAAGACGTTTTATTAATAAATATAATGTGAAAATCAGTATGATAAAATTTTTTTTTTAACAACTTCGTAAATTTAAGTTTAAATTCTTTATTCATGGGACCCATTTCAGGTACCAAGAAATATTTTTAGACAATCTCCCACCCATTGTAAACCAATTTTTTACCGACGCTTCGTTGATGACTCGATAGCTGTCTTTGATAATGCTGTACAAGCGCAACAATTTTTTAATTTCTTAAATTCTCTGCACCCCAATATAACTTATACAATGGAAACTGAGGAAAATGGCTCCCTTCCCATTTTAGATCTTTTAATTTCGAAAAAAGGGGATTCTATTACTACATCAGTTTACAGGAAACCCACTTTTACCGGTTTGGGCATGAATTTTTTTAGTTTTACTGATTTTAACTATAAGATGTCGTGCATCAAAACACTCTTGTTCAGAGGATATAATTTGACTTCTAGTTTTACCTTACTTAACGATGAATTTAATAATTTAAGATTATATTTTACCAATAATAGTTTTCCTGTTCAATATGTAGATAAACTAATAAGATCTTTCTTAAATAATGTTTATAGCCCTCAACTTCCCTGTATTTCAGTGCCTAAAGATGTAAAATATTTCTTGGTACCTGAAATGGGTCCCATGAATAAAGAATTTAAACTTAAATTTACGAAGTTGTTAAAAAAAAAATTTTATCATACTGATTTTCACATTATATTTATTAATAAAACGTCTTTAGGTAGCTTTTTCTCAGCGAAGGATCGAACTCCTGATTCGCTGCGTAGCGGTGTTGTATATTTATTTACTTGCCCAAGGTGTCTCCTTGGTACTTACATTGGCAGCACCGTGCGCTCTCTCAGGGCTAGATTTTATTCGCATATGGGAATAAGTTGCCGAACAGGTAAAATTTTAAATAAAAAAGAAGCCTCTAGTATCCGGGAACATAGTATTAAATGTAAAACTGATGTCACTTTAGATAATTTTAAAATTCTCGGGTATAACTCTTGTTCCAACTCACTTAGAATTTTGGAATCTCTTTATATAAAAACATTGACCCCTTCTCTAAATGTTGATTCCTCAGCTGTCCCTTTAAATTTTTTATAATTCCCCCTTCCCAATTTATAACTCTCCAACCACCCAACCCATAGTATGTTCCATGTGTTTTGTTTTAAAATTACTTGTGCCTCGGAACCAGCAATGAAGGGTTAGTAGTGTTATTCCATTGTATTAATTTCAAATTTACTATATGTAATTTAAAAATAGCTTTTTAAATTTCTTGTAATTTTATATGTAAATTTTAATAACTTTGAATTTAACCTTCTTTTAGTCTTTTTAAATTTTGTTTTTAAGAATTGGTCTTATAGAAACTGTTTTGTCTTGTTTTAATTGTTATTGATTTTAATTTCATATTATTATTATTTAGCTTGAAGATGAGCATATTGCTCGAAACGTTGCATTAAAGAAGACTTTTCATGGCATTTACATTCCTCCTTGTCATTGGATTTCTCTTGAATATTAAATTGAAGCTTTTTAGAAGCAACCCGCATGAATATATATATATATAATATATATATATATATATATATATATATATTGTTGCATATGGGAATATGATAAGGAAATTCATTACTTAATCTAAAGCTAATTCAGCCTATAAATAATTTGTTCATGGAAAACAATCATGTGATGCTTATGTATATATTTAAGTTCAGTTTTTAACTTCATTTGTAATAATAATAATCAAAACAATATATAGGAGTCGAGAGGGTTTCTTCGTAGGTGGTCTAGCCGAGCTGCAGTTTTGGAGTGACCGTGGGTAAAACAGCTGCTGTGTAACGAGTTTATACCGTTAGATTCTTCTGCCGTTCTTGGAATAAAAAAAAAGTTGTTTTCAAAGAAAGGTTTGGCAAAAGTAAATAGACACTTTCGGAGAAGTTAGTTAAAATGTTTATTGTGTTTTTCTTATATATATATTGTTGTGCGCAATTCTTTTATTTATGTTCTGCGCACCTTTATTTATATTGCAACTTCTGACACCATTTATGTCGGGCACAACCCTTTTATTTACTTACGGTGCTGTACACCCTTTTAATTATGTTAATTCACTTCATTGACACCCTTTAGGTTGTGCGCCAACCTTTAATTCTATTTCGAATTATTTCATACGCGCGTGTTCTTTTCGTTCAGAATGACTCGACCTATCAAGACGGATGGCCCTTTAAATTGATAGGCGTAAGTTCCTTCGGCTTACTGAAAGCCTACTTTGAGTTTCAAACTTTGAATGTTAATTGACCCTCAGCTTACAAGAGAGGCCTATTGCAAGGTAGCTAAAAACAACACACGCCCTCTTTTAAAGTTTATTAAATTTCACTCAAATTAGTACATAAATTTAGAGAATTAGTCTGAAGTAAAATTACCAATTTTTCGTACAATAAAATCCAATTATAAATTCAAAGAAAAAGTTCACAGTTATCTGAATTTAAAAACAATCATTTATATAGAGGGGCTTTTCGTTTGCGTGTAACAAAACAAGTAACAATACATGAAGTTGTCGAAATCGACGAAGAAAATTGAAGAAATTCTTTACTTACAGTACAGGTGGCAACTATTCTCAATTGTGCTGCGAAATGACCGAAGATTTGTTGCCCGCACAAAACAAAACGAAAGTCCGCCAAATAACGTGACTTCCTTCCTGAACCCAATTGACGGGTCATACAAACTAGGGCACAGACGTACCGTTTAACATTTAATTTGAACCAAATTAAATTAATTTAAAATTTACCAAATGTTTGGTCCGTTGACTAACATTAGTTAAGGTCTTCAAACTAAGTTCTCTTTTCTGGTAGCTAACAAAAAGTTCTTGTGACCAAACTCGCGTAAACGAATGAAATGCAAACTTTTAAGTACACGCATGAGACAGTTCAAATTTAACTTCTAAATTTTGTTATTTCACCACAAGTCTTTACCAAGGTATTTAAGCCACAGTTAGCTTCAGGAGGACGAACCACAACTGACTTAACAATTTCAATTTTACCTTACAATTCTTAAGGACTCCACCTTCTAATGTTCTGAAAGCCTATCAAACCATTTGTTTCTCTCAAGGCCGTCCACCGGAAGGCGATTACCCATACATAAGGAAAGAAAGCGTCTTCACTAAGTTTTCCCAGGATCCTTGTGCCCCTGATTGGAGCTGGACCTGACTTCCGAGTATAGACCCCTCCTTCTTCCCAAAAATACATTTAAATATAGTTAATAGATTCGAAGCCACCTGATCTCCCATTTTTCTGACCCATGTCATGGTTAAATTTAGCAAGTAGATTCGAACTTGGCTTACAAAAATCGCACCACCAAGCGAAAGAGAAACTAACCATTTTACATCTAGATCCTTTGGTTATAAACCTCCGCGGCCAAGCGGTTTGGGTTTTCTCTTCCCATGAGAACAACAAATTAAAATCGAACGACCGTTCTACAATCGGAAACATCTTTGATTTATTCCTTTATGAATATTCATAACCCAAAACGCTTGGCTTTTAGAGATCTAAAAAATAAAACCTTAGAACTAAAATTTCTACTCTTATTTTACAAAAGATTTCTGCATGCTAATTTCATAGTTAAGACAATATATATATATATATATATATATATATATATATATATATATAGATATATATATGTGTTTGTGTGTATGTGTGTGTGTATAAAGTGTGTACTGTTATTTTTGAATGAGATTAGTTTGAAAACAAATGAATGAAGCATTCCTCTACTTTGATTTCGCGGAATTTTCTTTATAAAAAAATAGCATAATTAATTTGGGGTTAAAAGAATAATCTATGCTTTTCATTCCACCTTAGACCAACAATATACACAAGAGGCACACGGGGAGCGGAGTCGTGCTGGGCTAATGTAGCGAGTGGCGTTCCTCAGGGTTCTGTATTGGGCCCCTTGCTTTTTCTTATATATATTAACGATTTAGATGTCGGCCTAGTCAGTACAGTTTCAAAGTTTGCGGATGACACGAAGCTGGGTGGTAGGGCGATTAATGACGAAGATAGAGGTAAAATTCAGGAAGATCTGAATAAAATCGTTGATTGGTCAGTCACATGGCAAATGAGATTTAACGTTGATAAGTGCAAAATTTTGCATATAGGTTCGCCTAACGGTAAATTTGCGTATAGTATGTCAGAGAAAGATTTAACAAGCGTAGAGCAGGAAAAAGATTTAGGAGTTATAGTCACTGGTGATTTAAAAGTAGCGAAACAAAGTACAGCAGCGGTCAATAAGGCGAACAAAGTGTTAGGTTTTATAGCTCGAAATTTTGAGTACAAATCGCGCGATATTATAGTTCCACTTTATAAATCATTAGTTAGACCCCATTTGGAGTACGCGGTCCAATTTTGGAATCCGTATATGCGCAAAGATATAGACAAAATCGAAAGAGTTCAAAGACGAGCAACTAAGATGATTCCGTCGCTTAGGTCAAAGTCGTACGAGGATAGGCTTAAGGAGTTAAAATTGACAACACTCGAGACCAGGAGGTTAAAGGGTGATCTAATCCAGGTTTTCAAAATTATGAATGGGTTCGATAACGTAGATAGAGATAGCTTTTTCGAAATATCTCAATATAATAGGACTAGAAATAACGGGTGTAAGTTGACAAGTAGAAGGTTCGAGACAGCAGTTGCAAAAAACTTTTTTACGCATAGAATAGTAAATAGCTGGAATAGTTTGCCGGTAGAAGTAATTAGTAGCACGTCTATAAACATGTTTAAAAATCGATTAGACGCATATGTTGATAGAAAGGGTATAGTTTAAGGTAGTAAAATTAAGGCTTTCTGGGGATAGATCCCACAGCTCAACACAAGTGTTGTGGGATATAGGGAGGCAGCGTCTTGGGTTAGGGGATACTCTCTGTCCTTACACACCCCATTTAAAGAGATTCCTCTGCCGAGCGGTGCCCCCCATAGTACTGTGAGGTATAGAAAAACTCATGATCTTCACTTGCCCCACAAACACCTTTAAATGGGAAACCCAAAATGGGTGCACACACATTTCTACATTACTGTACAGTCTTTACAGCCACACCTACTCTTTTTCTCGTATGTGTATATATTGTAATGTATATGATTGTAAATTTTGACTTGGTCCGCTATCGATATGGACCGTGACTTGATGGATACCGTAATGAAATTGACTGGATTCTTTGGATCCGATATATTTGCATGTCCTTTATAAATAGATATAGAGTGTAACATATTTGTGGATAGTAGTCTATTATGACTTGATCCTCTGGATCAGAGATTCTATCTTTAGTTTTAAATCGATAATTAATTAGTTTTAAATTGATAATTATTTAGTTTCGTAAAAATTGGTCGTTGCCAATTTACCGGCAGTTTTTACATAAATTTCTTATGTTCTTGTGGTTCGGAACCCACGTAAAATTGTAGGTCCCCTCCGCCACCACGGAGGACATACACAATACACGAACACAGTTAGGTAGACCAGCCATGAGTGGATCCTAGGGTCTTTGTTGGTCTGAAACATTATACATTATATATAAATAATGTAATCTATATTTTTCACTCCACCTTAAACCTAGAGTATAACATGGAATCATGGTATTGAATCCACCACAGTTGGTAATTTAATATATATAATATATATATATATATATATATATATATATATATATATATATATATATATAAAATGTGTACTGTTATATTTATAATGTTTATTGTTAAATTAATATTTCTCTTCTTTGATTTCGCGTAATTTTCTTCATAAAAATGTAGAATAATATAAAAGTGTGTATATATATATATATATATATATATATATATATATATAAAGTGTGTACTGTTATTTTTTCTTGCATTGTTAACTAAATAAATAATGTGTTTTAATAAGATCAAGCAAATTAAGGAGAACGTCTCCCTCTCTCTTGCCTTTAATAAATAAATAAATAATATAAATGGTGCAGCCTGGTAACCCTGCATATAATTAAATTATATAGGAGTCTCTGGAAACGCATCTATAAATAAATAATTAAAATGGTGGTATCTGGTAACCTTCCTTATAGAAATAAATAAATAAATATATAGTGCTCTCTGGTAACCCCTCCATATAATTAAAAGTAGTATCTGGCAACTCACTACCCTCTATATAACAGCTGCGGATCACCTGGACGCTCATTATGCGTCTGACTGGAGCCAGGCGAACACCCCTCTCTCCTTCTTAGGTTAAGGCTTAGGTTAGTTTCCCTTTGGGGGGTGAGGACATCCCACCTCCCTGAAAGACCCTCCTTCTTCTCGTTTCTCTCTCTCGCATAGGTTAAGGTTATCCCTTTGTGGGAGGTCATCCTCCCTTCTCCCCCTAAAGCTTCCTCCTCCCCTTCATTGCAGCTTGGGGGATAACCCTCCAATTATTGCATAACCCCCCTTTGTTGCATAACAGCGTGCAACATTCCATTTGCAACATTGCATTGACTCGTCCATTTTGCGCCCATACAACCTCGCCCGATTTCTATCGTTTCAGATAAATTTTTCCAATGGCAAATAAAAATAGTTTCCAGTATGTATACACAAATTTCACCGACACACCATGAAAAATTTCGTGTATCATCTGCTTAATTTCCTCTTTACTGAATTTATATTTTCAGCGTATGTGCTCGTACGGTTCAATTATTTTCAGTAAGGCTGCTGAATCTTTACTTTACGTAAACATCATTTCTATACGAGGCCGGTTATTTTTTTATCAAATTTCATGATTAATTTGCGCATGTACTGTATATATATATATATATATATATATATATATATATATATATATATATATATATATATATATATAACAGCATAACGGAAAATTCATTTTCCTCGCCTCCCTGACATGGCTGTAAAATTCCAAGCACGTAGGCTAAAACAGACCACAAAGGACCGCTTATTTTACATTTGTTTCTCGAAAGTGCCCGCCAAATTTGTAGTGTCACCTGGCCCTTTAGCGTTACTGGACCTATAAAAGTGCCACTTCATTTCAGGTCGCCCTCATTTGCCCTCTTCTCGAGTCTTCACTTCACATCCCGCTCCTTTTCCTTCGCCACATTACGCCACTCGATCTCAGGCGGCCGCTTTCCTTCAAAACTCCTTTCAAGCATACACGAAGTTGATAATTTCTGTTGAGGCCTACTACCATTTCAACGCCCCCGGAAGCAACCTTACTTCTTCAAGATTCAACTCGCGCCATTCTTCCAGTCCCTTTGCCTCACTCAACATTCATCCATTTCGACCTGCGCATCTTCATTTCCCTTCAACGAGCATCTCGTCATTCACTGATCAGGTTGAGCTGGAACCGAACCCAAGCTCTGAACCTTTCAGCTTCTGTTCCGCATGTAGTTAAAATAAAAATACTTTATTTCTACTTTTCGCTTTCTTTTAATTATCACTTTCTTACTGCTTTACACTCGTTTCGCCGTGTCTTACAAACGGGTAGACTGGTAACGTGGCCGCCATTGACATTTCAAACGAACAAAACAAGGGAGGAGGGAAAAAGACGACGCTTTATCGTTATTTACTGGTTTTTATTTATGTCGAAACAAGTAACAAGATGGGAGAAAGCGAGTGCGGATTCACCATTTTAGTTTGATCATGGAGAGAGGTACCTTAAATTAAATTTAAAATCACAATCACATATTAGAAACGAAAACAACCTAATTGGGAAAACCACGCCCGAGACTGCCTTTTGGGAATTTTTCGTGCCTTCGGCCTCAGGAATATTGCCAAATAGTGTTTTATATTTCAAACAATTTCATTTTACGTATCTTAATTTCACACAAAACATCATTAAATTTCGTATTAAACATTATTATATTCTTTATTAAAAACCAATACACGACACACATCACTGCTACCAATACCATACTTTCGTTACCTCAGTTATTATTTGCTTAATTACTTCTTGTGTGTCCAATACCGTATATCTCATTACCTAAATTATTTATTGTTTCTTGTCACTATTATAGCATTTAACTCTGATAATGTATAAAAACCATTTCTTATTAATAACTGTACAACAGTGAAAAAAAAAACGGAAATGAGATCATTTTAATGGCTAATTATATGCGTAGATTGCGAAAATAACACTAATTTATTTGTATCATCCACCGATTTTATGAAAATGACCCTATTTCATTGTATCATTTTGAGAACCACTGGTTCTCTGAACGCATCTTTTACATTTTGTTCAGTCATGCATATGCTGTGGTGGTGGTGTTCGGCTCTGTTTCCATTTTGATTTTCTGAAAAATTTCTTTCATTAATCATTTAAAACAAAATTGTCAGGAATATTTTATAAATCGGTGATATAAGTTAGTATTATTGAATAACAGCTATCAAATTATGTATATTTCACCGACAACGTCTATATTATGTGAAATTGCAAATTGATCTATCATTTTCTTATTTTACAGGTTTATATTGATGTTATGCTACAATGCATAGAGAGTGCAAAAATTCGCCAGACAGTTTTTGTTATTTTTGTGGGACATTAACATTAAAACAGTACAAAAGGAAGTTGACTTTCCATGTGAAAAAGCTTTATGAATTATACTTCGCATGCAAAGTTGTTGATCAGGACAAGCACTGGGCGCCTCATATCTGCTGTGTGAGATGTACAAGCTAGTTATCTGCATGGTTCAAAGGCACCGGTCCTGGTCTGGGATTCGGTGTCCCAATGGTATGGAGAGAGCCGCTGGACCATTCAACTGATTGCTATTTCTGCTTAACGAACATCACAGGTTTGAATCTTTTATTTTTCTGAATATACGTCAAATTTGGTGTTTTTCGCACATTTTAGCATATCCTGCTCTGCAAGTGTTAACACAATTATGCTATCTTAATTAAGTAGTCAACAGTGTTTATTGTCTCACATTACAGGTTGCAACAGAAAAGGGAAAAAGGCTATGGTCTACCCAAATCTTCGCTCTGCTATGCGTCCTGTGGAACATTCTACAGATATACCCATCCCTCGTCCTCCAGCTGAAATGCCGACCGATAACAGACTCTGACAAATCGAAATCAGACGGCGAATGCTATGAAGCTCAAGTCGAGTCCAAGAAAGAACAACATCTCATCACGCAGCCTGAACTCAATGATTTGGTCCGTGATTTAATACTTACCAAGCAACAAAGTGAACTGCTGGCCTCACGTCTACAAGAATGGAATCTGCTGGAGAAGACGTACGAATTACAGCATTCCGAAAACGCTCATGGATTTGCAGGAATATTTTACAATGAAGAACAATCTTTGTTATTGCATTGATATACATGGTCTGTTCGATGCTCTGGGTTTGTGCTATGAACCGAATCAGTGGAGAATGTTCATTGATGCATCTCTGTACAGTGTTAAGGGTGCACTGCTACACAATGGGAACACAATGCCTTCTGTTCCGATCGCTCATTCAGTCGTCTTGAGAGAAACGTATGACAATGTTGCTTTTATTCTGGACTGTATAAAATACAATGAACATGAATGGCTTATCTGCGCAGATTTGAAGGTTGTGGCTATGCTCAATGGATTGCAAACTGGCTATACGAAACACATGTGTTTCCTATACAAGTGGGATAGCCAAGCAAGGTCTGATCACTACACACGCTCAGTATGGCCACCGCGAGACAATTCCTCACCTGGATCTCACAGTGTTAGTCACGAACCACTAGTACGAAAGGAAAAGGTTATCTTGCCGCCACTTCACATAAAACTAGGGTTGATGAAACAATTTGCAAAGGCGTTGAAACAGGATAAGCCTGCCTTCAAATATCTAAAGGAAAAATTCCCAAAAATAAGTGATGCCAAGATTAAAGAAGGCATATTCGTCGGCCCTCAAATTCGCTAACTCATGCTAGACGAACACTTTGAATCGGTGATGGATGAGGCTGAGTTGGCAGCCTGGCGTGCATTCAAAAACGTGTGCAGCTGTCTACTAGGAAAGACTAAATATGACAACTATGCTGCACTTGTGGATCAACTTATCAACTCATACCAACGTCTCGGATGTAAGATGTCATTGAAAATTCATTTTTTGCATTCACATCTCTCATTCTTTCCGGAAAACGCATCTGCTGTTAGCGACGAACACGGGGGAGAGATTCCACTAGGATATAGCCACAATGGAGAGTTGATACAAAGGGAAGTGGAGTCCTGCTATGTTGGCCGATTTCTGCTGGAATTTAAAGCGTGACCAACCAGAGGCATCACACAAACGCCAGCATAAATACAAATAATGAGTTGAAAACAGTATAATACGAGAGTTTTATGTTAATTTTGTGCATATATGTTGAAGTATAGCAACAATTAAACTGTTCCATATGATAAAGCCTATCTGTTTATCAATATATTCTTATTTTTTGGAATGAAGATTTTAAGCAGTCATTACAAAAAAACGTGACGTGATAGAAAAAAACTATTTTCAGATTTGGAATCAGCACACGCGAAATATTAAGAATGACCGAATGTTATTCCCGTTTTTTTCCTGAACCGAAAATTTGTTGTACAGTGTAATCAGTCATTGTAGTATTGCACAATTACCGTATACATAATTGTTAATCATCGTGAACAAATAATTCATTCATTTTTCTAATAATTAAACGAAAACCACAAAGTCATGTGTATCTACTTATTAAATATTGTTTGTTTGGTTGGAAGGTTAAAGTGGTAACCCCAGTATCATTTCATTTCATTTTATATATTATAGTAGGCCTACCGCTGGTCCACTATATATATATATATATATATATATATATGTAAAGAACGACGCTTGTATAGAAGAACGTTCCGCACAAGATGAGGAGGGAGAACGAACAAATGAAAAATGAGGTAACCACCCGGGAATCGAACCCGGGATCTTCCGATTGCCGGTCAGATATGCTAACCACTACACCATGGGCCTCGATTAATCAGAAGTCGTAATTCTCCTACATACGAGCAGAAACCAATGCCCTGAGGGGGCACCTCCCGCATGCCGCACATATATACATTTTAACTGCAAACAACACACAGTATAATGTCGTTCTTTACATTAATTATACTGTGTTGTTTGCAGTTAAAATGTATATATATATATATATATATATATATATATATATATATACATATATATATATATATATATATGTATGTGTGTCTATATACTAGTGATGTAGGTCACATCCGCATCCGCGGAACATCCGCACATTTTCCCGCATCCGCACCCGCATCCGCACTTTGGACTGCGGATGTCGTGCGGATGTGGACCGTTGAGATAAAATGTCATTAATAAGCGGAAATTATCAAATTCTACTATATTAATAGAACTAGTTCATTGTGCGCAAAAGTGATGCAAGCGACAAGACGAGAGGCTGTTCTTGTATGAAGTTACTCTCTTGCAACCTACTTAGATCTACGTTACAAAGCTAAGTTATTTTCACCTAGTACATTAGAACGAGTTAAATCATCACTTGGCAAAGCAGTTGAAGAGCTTCAATCTCTTGAATCTGTCGCTTCGCCACCCACCAAAAGAATAAAAGTTTCAGTGACAGAACCAACACCTTCAACAAGCAAATCTATCACAGAATCTGTCTCTCAGTTTCTTGAGTCAAGCAGCAATGACGAGATCTACGTGATGTCAAAAGATGTACTAAAAATGATCGAGAGCTATCACCAAGAAAAACGCCTGGCTGCATGTGACAATCCTATTAGTTGGTGGAAAAATACGCAGAATATCTATCCATACTTGAGTAAACTTGCAAGGAAACATTTAGCCTGTCCTCCAACAAACGTACCAAGCGAGAGATTATTTAGCAGTGCTGGATTAATATATGATGAAAAGAGAAACAGACTGGCAGCAGAAAAGGCAGAAAAATTAATGTTCCTTAAGCATAACCTTCCTATAATTAAGTTTGAACATTAAACGATGAACATCTTAGTTTACTTTAGTTTAATTACTCATTTATAAATATGCCTAATAAAACTTTAAACTTAATATAAATAGTTATCAAGCTAATTAAAGATCTCTTTCTATAAGGGTGGAGGTTGGGGAAAGAGGTCGGTGGGGTGCATTTGAGTTGGGTTCACGTCCCGCATCCTGGTAACACAATTATGGTTTCTAATTGTGGCTGAAACTCAACAAAATATAACGAGTTTATTTGCAGACGAATTCACTAATTGATTTCTATATTAGTTAGATGCTTGATATTATTTTATATGTTCAGAGAAAAGTACAGCAAGTATTGTACAATTAATCAATTATACTACATTATAGCTACAGCTCTCTCTATATAATAACTTATTATATACGTTAAACACAACAAATCTCGAATATATCCTAAAAAATAACGAAAATGTAGACATCCGCATCCGCGGATGTTGAAATCAAACATCCTCATCCGCATCCGCATCCGCGGATGTGAAAAAAATGACATCCGCTACATCACTACTATATACACACACACTAGGGCATTCAATATATTTTGTCTAATCCCGTTTATCTTAGCTAAATAATAGGCCATGGGGCTGAAATGTCTTTTGGACCGTAAGTTTGAACTTTCTGAGCTTCACATAATCGGACTTTTCCAGTTTAAACCTCCCCTCCTTGTATAAAACCACTTTCAAACGCCCTTGTATAAAACCGATGGTTAACGCAGTTTCGAAAATGGCGTCTGACAGTGATGTGCGTCGTAAACAGAGAGCTGTTATCCACTTCTTAACCGCAGAGAAGGAAACAGTTGGAAATATTCACAAACGTCTACAATTCGTTTAAGCAAATGCTGTTGTTGAGCGAAGCACAGTTGGACGCTGGTCTAAAAGTGTGAGATCATCGGAGAGAGGGAGAGCCAGCCTCGATGATGAGCCACGCAGCGGTCGCATCGGCTCTGACATTTCACACTGTGCAACGTGTTAACAGCATTATTCGGTAAAATCGGCGCGTCACATACAAAGAGCTATCACTGGAGCTAGGAATTAGTGAAGGAAGTGTGAATACGATAATTCAACAACTGGGATACTCAAAAGTGTGTTCACGGTTTGTTTCTCGCGAACTGACTGAAGATCACAAAGCCCAAAGAAAAGAAATTGCTTCTGAGTCGTTGGTTCGATACGAGACAGAAGGGGATGACTTCCTTTCACGAATTGTGACTGGGGATGAGACTTGGGTACACCACTTTTAACCTGAAACAAAACGCCAATCCATGGAGTGGCATCACGCAGACTCCCTACGCAAGGAAAAGTTCAAAATGGCTCACTCTGCAGGAAAGGTTATGGCCACCGTCTTTTGGGACATGAAAGGGGTGATTCTGGTACACATTATGAAGAAAGGACAAACAATCAACTCAGAGACATATATTGCTACCCTACAGACTCCAGAGACGTATAAAGCGAGTTCGACCAGAGAGAAAACTGGAAGGCGTCGGTAATATGGGCGCAAAAGGGTAGAGAGCAATTGCACTTAGAATGTCACAAATTTGCAAGCCCCACCCTCCCCCATTTGCTGCAAGCTTCCCCTCCCCCTTATTGCAAGACCCCCTTCCCCACCCCACCCCTTGTTGCAAGCGGGGGAATCAACCTAACCTAAGAGAGAGAAAGAGAGGAGAGAGGAGATAGATCATCCTTCTGCTGGCTCTGCCTGACGCATAATAAAGTTCTTGATCTTTGCACTTGGCTTAGAAGGTCCTAATCCGCCAGTTGGCTTAGAAAGCTTAATCTGGCTTAGGAGGCGTAAATGGCTTGTTCAGTTGTACATTATTAGGGTTGAGTTGCCAGATTGCGCTACTTATTTCATTAAAGCATACATTCTTGACAGTTGGCTTAGAAGTGTGAAGCAGCCAGTCGGCTTAGAAGGCGTAATCAGCCATTTGGTACACACACACACACACACACACACACACACACACACACACACACACACACACATATATATATATATATATATATATATATATATATATATATATAATTAAATAATATCGTTTATACATACACACAAAATAATTAAATAAGACACCATTACATCATTCTGTTTATTTAGACGAATTATTGGAATTAATTTAATGAAATATATAGAAAATAAATATACGATCAAAATAGTTCATTCTACAGAGTTTAAACGGGGAATATATACAATATAAAAAATAATAGTATAAGAAATATGAACGAAGAACATATATACAATACAAAAATAATAATAGTATAAGAAATACACACATTAATCGAGGAATATATATATAATAATAAAAAATAATAATAATAATAATAATATAAGAAATACACAGTTTTAAACGATAGAATATAATCATCAAAATAATAGTACAGGAGAAATCTATATATACACATTTATATTAAATAATTAAATATATAGAAAATAAATATACTGCAAAACTCTCAAAATACATACACTTTATATTCTACTGCGCTTAACTAAAACACTAAACTCAAACTCGCACGTGATCGAGTCTACAGTTACATCATTGTTGCTTTGCACTATGAAATAAATACGATTTAACATTATTTCACCGCTCAAGTTATGGGGATGCCTATACTCGATGTAAAGGGCCTTCATTTCGTTCAAAACTATTTCTGTGCCTACTTTACATCCGGCTGGTAAGTTATCTTTAAACACGGTCAGAATACAATCAAAAGCACGTACAAAGAGGTCATCGTTAGCCACAACATCATTATCAAATAAAAGTTTATAAACACTCCTTTCCAATCGAGAGTTTATTCTTACCGATCCGAGCTTTTCAATCGTGAACTCTTCTTCACAATTCATAGCGGCAGTTGAAATAATCTTCTAAGTCGTAACAACTGCTGTTCATTATATAAAGACACACTTCTTCAGGGTAAGCGGTGTATGTGAGCTCAGCTCTGTACCGCTCAAGTCCTTTGTACCAAAGTTCATGATATCTAAACCTTTTAAATAAGCATCCAGCTCTAGACCATTCTCGCCTTGTTCAGTCCTACACTCGTAAACCCGTCGAGCAGAGCGGTGTATACGTATTCAAGAACCGTATCAAAATAAAGCATATCCGTAACACGCGCGTCTAATATAGGCTTCAGCTTGCGGAAACCGACGATTTCAAGCATTCTGTCGAGGATGAAACGGTTTCGCGTAGGGACAAGAACGTTATTATCAGAAGCATTCTTCCACATCAATTGTATATCAATGCATGGCTGATCGTTATTTATACACAACGTACAAACAATGACATAGGAGCGGGTATCACTAATCTGCTCTCTTCTTGTGCCTACACCTGCAGGTATTTATAACGAACCTCGCTGCACTTCTCAACTACCACGAAAACTCTATTCATCTCCTCAACACTTAAATACACAACATTCCGTTTACCAGAGTTTGTTTGTCTACAAGTCGTTTCCAGTACATGTCATAGTTAATGGCACCGGTTTTACGCCAGAACACGCGCAATGACTTCGTCACGGACACATCGTACACGGCATTGAGAATGCTGCTCAAAGGAAGCTCCATCGTATTCTCTTGTGAGGAGTGCACGTCCAGTCGGTTGAAGCTCTGAGATGACTATGAGCCACAGGTGGACGGACCGGCTCGACGGGAGGTGTGAAGGAGCGAGTCCCACCATAAGTTGATGAATCGTGTACGGCGTTCTTCCAACGTGAAAGATTCATGTGAATACTTGTATCCCATTATACTGGGTAGGAGTTTTGAGAAATTTTCCGATACATGAAGCAATACCGGTATTAATGTTTTATCACTCCCACTCCCCAGAATGCGCACCAGACATTTTCGTTCAGGGGGATTTTCACGAACTAAACACATTTTATTCACACTCCGGCGCACTATTTGAGAGAAACATATGCCCATATTTTTCCTTTTTGCTTAGCAGACAATACTCCTCTCTAAATTCTATTAAAAACTCACGCAGGCTTTTAGTCACAACCTCACTACAAACCTCGTCATGATATATATTAATGTAGTGGTAAAAATACTTCAGATTCTCCATTATGACAAGATTTACATTCTCAGCCGCAGGGTACGAGTACCCGGTATGATGCAACATGACATAATACCGCTTGTCATACCACTTATCAACAAGACTCACTAACCATAACCGTTGCTTCTCTTCTGCACGTGTTGTTTTTTCACACTTCACAGTATATGTAAGTTTTTATAAAGTTTAGGCCTAAAAAAATAGTTCAATACGTCGCTTGTACCACGAAATCCTGCAATGCTCTCTCCAGAAAAGCCGTAGAGTATTTGTACCTCTTGTTCCTCAAGCTTCGCACGGTTGATTGTAGCCTTAAAAGTATCAAAGGAGGGAAGGATAGGGAGTGTTTGAGTATCCATCACATCTTCACACTTTGCCGAATACCACCTCATAAACGTCGAACACGCAATATTAAAGGTAGCCATTACTATTTTTTGTCTACGGGGCATTTCTTCAAATGCACGTCTGATTTCCAGGGCTTGTCGCGGTCAAATGAGCACGCAGGAATAGAGATATGCCCAGGTAGTAGCAGGAGTCACGTGGCAATTGATCAATCATACAGGGGACGGAGATTAAAACTTTCACCTGCACACACACACACACACACACACACACACCACACACACACACACACACACACAGTAGAAAGTGAAACGCTAATTCAAACATGATTTATTTAATAAATATATCATCGAATTATTCAATTATTACTAAGGCCCGGATGTTTAGGCACTAATAAACTACAAAATAGGCAGGCAAAAAGGCAAAATAAAAAACAGAAAAAGGCACAAAAAAGGCACTTATTTTCTTACAATTCAAACCAAACATATCAACACATGAAATACAAAGAAAGAAAAATTGTATGAAAAAAATGTTTTCATTGATTGCAATAAATGACAAGCATTTTTTTCAAATTTTACGTTTAATTTTACACTTTTCGATGCACTGACTTTGGGCATTGTGACACGTGCGTACAGCAGAAAACGAATGACCATGTGTCTCGCAGGGTTATACGACGAAACCACGGTTGCCAGTTAGGAAATATATTCACAAATGTAGAACAATTAACCCTTAAACTAGTCGCATTAAAAGTTATCGAAATTTCAATCGTATTTAGGTTAATGATAACATTATATTTTAAAATCCTTTTTCAATTAATGAAAAATATGACAAAAATGGCGCTTTACCATGATATAGGCATTTACCTTATAAATAGCGGAAAAGGCATTTTATGGCATTTTGCCTGAACATCTGGGCTCTAATTATTACAAATACGTGTAATAAATAAAATAAACATATCGTAAACAAGTTAAAAAAAATATATATATAAAACACTCAAGAATTATGGTATCCAAAGAGTACGGTATCATAGGTACCAGGCACTTGGTAACGTTTCCTATAGGTGTTACGGCATACCTTCGTACCCCTAAGTTCCTTCACGCCACCCAGCTTCTGCTCCCGAAAATTGTGGGTCCCTACAGTCAGTTGGGGCGGCTGGTCGCCCTCATCTTCCAAGCACACTAGATCCTTCAACGATTCAAAGTTAACGACCCGCCGATTTGCCTGGTTGAGTGTGATATCCTTATATTTTACGATATATTTCATATCCTTCCCCACACCTAGCCCTACCCCATAAGTTTTTGGCCGTGTTGAGACAAAAGAGTCGGCGTATGCGATGTCTCCATACTCATCCTTGATCTCATCAGTCAACTCCCCGAGGAATTCACCAATAGGCGGCATGTATTCACCCTCCCTTGCTGTGAATATCACACTATCTGTATCAGCGTACAGAAACCTTCGCCCAAGAGAATGCAATAGACCCCAAAGTTTGATGGGTGCGTAGGCCATTGTGAAGCTGGCTACAGGTATGTTTGTAACACGCGATGTGTCTGTGGCCAATTCAGTAATGTTGTACTTTATTATGTACGTATTACCTACATTCATGATCTCCATGACCTCTTTGTCGGGAGCGTTGGCATAATCCCAGACTTCACTATAACTTTGGGCCAAATGAACGTTCCCTTTGCCAGTATTCTGTGCATATTTTCCCCAAAGACTGTTTAGACACAATTAAAGCGCGTGCCTGGGTTCTTTACAATTTGGGAAACGGTCAAGCTGTATTCCTTCACGGTCACAGTAACGCTGAATATCAGCCGATTTTTCATCTTCGGTATCAATTCCTCCCGGATACCCTGATGCTTCTACCTTATCCTTCAAAAAAGTGTTTATATATGGCGTGAAAAGGTTGGGTAGCTTCTGAAACCTCCACACCTCATATATCTTCAATATTCTGTAGCCATGGCGAACGGCTACGGACAGCTCAGGGCTTGTATATACGCCTTTGATCTTCCGCTGGTTGGTTGTGTGAATACAATCCCCATTGTTCTCCTCTGCGCACTTCACACACATGAGAAACATGAGCTTGTGGTCACGGTCGACGGGAAAGATCGGCAGCCATAAATCGCGAGGGAGGGGCACATCTACGAAAGAAAGACCGAAATAGTACTTGTTCAAATTTGTTGAGAACACCTCGATGGTGGGTAGGTCAGGTCCCACCATTTTTTCAGGCGCACCTACAGGGTACGGATTGTTCTTCATCACGTAGGGGTATAACGAACAGAAGTCGTAGCAATGGAGTTTCACGAACTCCGTAGGCGGAAAGTATAGCTTGAAGGGATTTGTACGCTCTCCGAACAAGCTATCACCGCATTTGAGAGGATCCAGCACCATTGAACGCTTGATCGTGTTTATTTCTTCACGGTACTGTCCATCTGTTTCCACCCGTGCATCATATTCAAGCTCCCACAAGACCTTGTGATTGAACTACGCGCCTATAAGCTGATCGCGGGTGCGGGCCCATGCAAGACTGTCGGCAGGAGATCTGCCGTGGATATCTCCCACGATTCCGCACACAGGACGGGGCCATCCGTGCCACCAGCAACCGTTAAAGGAGTACACAGTCTTCTCACCAGTGGCATGGTTTTCGCTTAGACCATTAACCCAAAAAACACGACCTTACTGGGTACTTCACCCGTGTTGCGGGCATGCTTTATGTATACATCTGTCTGCTGCTGTATGTGCATGAGCCAGTAAATAGCCTTGTGCCCATAACTGCGAGGATTGTTTCTGTGAATAACGGCTAAGGTGTCTTTAGGCATAAAATTGTTCTTGAACACCGTAAAGCACAATGAGGATATCATGGTTGCGACTTGCAACGGATCGCATTTGAACCGGTCTATATACATCCTTCTAAAGGCCTGGAAACATACTCTAAGCACGCGCACATCATTCACGCAATAACACTCATATTCATCAGCTCTATTGTAAGGATTAGGTTCATTGAATCTATTGTAGTAGCAGTCAAAATCTTCACGTTCACCTGTACTCATACATTCACAGTTAAAGTAATGTTTGGGTGGAGGTAGTCCTACGTAATTTAAAGTTTCGCTAGTGAGGAATGCGCAAGGGAAATATCTTTTGAAACTTCGGCGGTTACGCCTATTACCTCGGGTAGCTTTGCTAATTTACAAGGTGTGAATAATAACATGTCTTTAAACTGTACATTACCTCTTATTTGCATCTGTATAAGTTTGTTGCCTCTTTTCAAGGGATCACTTGTAAATATCTCAGATAACTCGTGCTCAAGCAGCTCCTTATAAAGGAACTGTGTGTCAAATTTTGCACCGTTATGGGTAAGAATATGCACATTTTTTGAACTTGTCCACTAACTTGACAATATACGACACAAAGAGTTTCACGGGACTATCGTGTGCAATCGTTTTAAAAACGTTTGTACGTTTACCACATTTGTGACACTCATCACATATAGTCTGGCTTAAAAGTATATGTGGGATAACATCTTTGGTTTCAGCATTCGTATATGTTTCTATATCGTAGTCTATTTTTAGGCTTAGCGTCTTTCATATAACATACGTGCTTTACCCCATCTGCCTTATATTTCTCGTGGAATGTAGAACAGTGAATTTCATCACATTTACGTTTGAAATTCACCCAATTATCCATCATATGAAACATACCACATTCACAGATTCTCATTTTCCTGCACGTGCCAATTGACTTATGGAATTCAAAACAGTTATTATTGAAAAATGTGCGTCTGCATACATCACATACCCTCTTCTCAGCTTCAATCACACGTCTTTCACATTTAGAACTTTTACACTGCGCACATACCATGTGGCAATCCTTACAATGTTTCACTATATCATCCGAAAATTCGAGACACCCCTTACACAAATCATGATGCCGTCCATATTTTCGACTTTTATCATAACTCCCGTAAAGAGCCCTTACATTGCGGATGGGAAGATATGTTGTCCCTGACAGCCCTAAAATAAATAGGGGTCTTGTGCGATCTCTCACAGCTTTTAAAAACATACAGACCTACGACGATCATCCACTCCAAATACAACTGTACGAACATTCATTTCCTCTTCTATCCTTCTCAACTCTTCAGGACCCATACTACACTCAAACTCAAGTTTACAGTCTACAGCTAGTTAACGGGCACGCTCCACTACCGTAGGCAACCAAACGTTTTTGTCCCGTGTATTTAGCACAGTAAACATATGAGCTAAGACGACTGCTATAAAGTCGCAACCACGATCGGCGTTTATATGCCGCCAATAAATAACCGGGGAATTGAAGTTAAGAGTATAAGGTGTGGCACTATGACCCGCAACACGGAATACAAGGTCAATATTTACCATGAAGTTGTCACAATTGAAGGTTGTACTACTTTGAGAAGCCTGCATTATACGGTCCAAAATATACTCTATATCTACAGCTGCCAAGCGTCTGAATGGTATTACTACCCAAAAATCATCTATATCTCCGTCATCTGACCCGAACCCGAAGGACAGCCTCGTCCTGACTTCACGTTCATCGTGGTTCTGAAGGGCAAACTCCACAATACGTTCAACACCATTGCTATACATGGATCTAGGATCAACCCTGACTATATACCGATTTCTAATCAGGGCTGGGGTAGGGGTGGCGGTGCGCACCAACTCGAATGTTATACCATCCTCTACAGCAAGAGAAGCTGCTGCTGCTGTGGAGGATGTACCCAGAATTGAACAGGAATAAGGGGGTACATTTTTATTTGAGAAAGGTACTAGTGTGAGGTTTGTGTCGTAAGACGTAGAGGGTTGGGACTCTATTACTCGGGGTCTAACAACCGGCGCAATCCTAGCTCGCTTCATACCTGACGTAGAGGGTTCTTCATCATGCCTCCGCTTTGAATTGTCGCGTGTTACAGATATCGCTGGCGTGGACACGTTAGTGGTGGTGGAGTCTGTGACAACAACTACACTGTCATCGGGGACGTCTGTAATATCGATGATGGGGACATGATGCTGTACCTCATCGTCATTCACGTTCTGTGGAAGAAGAGGAAAAACACGACTGTAGAATATAAGGAATACCACTTAAATTTTTATTATATTTTGTAAATGATCCACTTAGGAGTGTGACCTGTTAGAGATGTATTCTGTAGAAAAATTCAGGGTCACGAGACCATCCACATGTATTATATCTAGCCCTACAGGATGTGGTAAAACGGTGTTTATACTTAACCCTTTAAGCCCTGAATTTTTTGTAGGGTTAAGTTATGAATGCTTGTATTTGAAACGTTAGCAATTTGTACCTTCAGTCCTTAAAGGGTTAAAATCATTAAAGAAAAGGGAGAGATGTTCTCAAAATTTGTGCATAAAATTATATGGTGCTATTCGACGTATCAGTCAGTGTTCAACGAGTACCAAGATGATATTTTATTCCACAAAGTGTATATGATATTAATTCGTTAAACGGAAATGAACATAGTCATTGTAATTGACGATCTCATGTTGGAGATGGATAAAACGTTTGCCGAGACATTTAGTGTTCTCCCACCATTTTAACATAAGCGTGTTCTTCATCAATCAGAATCTATTTTTCAAAAATAGGTACATGCGCGATGTGTCTTTAATACACAATATCTAGTCTTATTCGCGCCACATAGAGATGTATCACAAATTGGGGTATTAGCCAATCAAATGTTCCCGAATCAGCTAAAGGAGTTTTTGGAAGTTTATAAAGAAGCTACAAGTCAGCGTTATGGATATTTGCTTTGTGATCTTCATCCGCGAAACACGTTTAGGGTGCTTCTAAGAACGAATATATTTCCAAACGAGCCTCAAACAGTGTATGTTTCAGAATGACAAAGAGGCTAAAGAAATACCATGAATTAATGAAAATCTATCATCGACTGCCCCGGGCAATGCAACAGATGTTTGCTAAATATATCGACTCTGACTTTTTAAAATGCATCTGTGAAATCTGTCTTAACGTTATAAATTGCAATGTACCAATGAAACCCCCTCAGAAGGCTCGCCTACGCCGTTACAAGAACATAATACGTACACTCGCTCGTAAAAGTCAAACTGTGGGGAAGAAAAAACGAATTATTGAACAAAGAGGAGGGTCATTCCTCCCCATCTTACTTTCAGTTTTGGGGCCTTTACTGACTAGATTAATATAATGAAGAAAGTGGTAGTGATTTCACACGAGGTGTATGCTTCACTGCAAAGTTCAAAGAATCCAGACACTCTAGAACCCCGTAAAAGCAGGCTTAAAAGAATGGAAAGCGAATTGTTAGCCCTATTAAACAGTGAAAAAACACCTGATGAGAAAAGAATCTTATACCAAGAAGCTCTGCAGAAATTTCTTCACGAGTACGAAAATTATAAGAATCCGACAGAGATCCCCGTGGTTATTAGGCACAGCACGGCCAACGATGAGCATGGCGACATAGGACCTGTGTTCTGCGATAGAGTTGGCCAATGAAAGAATAACGATTCAGCCCCACAACATATCGAGCATGTATTAAAAACCACCCTCCCACATACATTGAGGAATAAAGGTTTAAGTCTTTATAATCTATTGAATGAGGATCCCCACATAGAGTGGACCGATACAGGTGAGATCATTGTGGAAGGAGCAAAGGTACAGGGATCGACTATCGTAGACATCGTCCATAATCTGATGAGAAAGTGGGATAGGCCCTCACCATCAGGATGGAAGCATATTAAAGTAAGACTACGACAAATATATGTCCCCAAAACAATGATAGGAAATCTGAACAGGTTAAAAGACTTGGAACATGCATCGCATGTGCCACAATTGAGTACGTCATCACCCCCAACGGTAGCACCTCTGAAGAGGAGAAAGAAGAGGCTAAACAACAACAACGGTCAACCCTATCCACGCACCTCTAAAATATGCAAATGGCTAAGATATTAAGACGTTATTTTGACATTTCTAGCCCAGCCTCCTACGGTGGCGCAGATAAACTGTACAGAAGTGTTTACCATGATGGAGTAGGGAAAAAAGATGTTGAGAGGATTTTGCAGGAGCAGGCCGCTTATACACTTCTTAAGCCTGTGAGAAAAAGTTTAAAACAGCCAAGACAACAGCGGCATCGATTGACTCTATTTGGCGAGCAGATTTAACAGGCATTCAAAGATATTCAGTGTACAACGATGGTTACCGCTACACCCTATTCATAATAGATGTATTCTCTACATATCTGTGGCTAATTCCTCCCAAAAATAAATAGCCTGAAACAGTTGTTAAAGGCACCAAAACGTTGATGTTGAAAGAAAACAGGTTTCCTGGCTATTTTTGTACGGACATGGGGAAAGAATTTGTAGGCCGAGTTTTTCAACATAAGGCCTCTTTAGCTGAAAGAGTTCAACGTACCATCAAGGAACGCATGCACCGGTATTTTACACATAAAAACACACAGATATACAGACTTTCTGGAATCATTGGCCTCATCATACAACCGCTCACACCATCGCACGATTGGGACAACACCTAACGAAATTTCAGAAAGAGGTACGCGCACAGAGCCTGATGTGAGAACAGATGTTCGAAGAACGCCGCCACATTCTCAACGTTTCAAAATCAATGATTATGTAAGGATGTCGCGTTCGGAAAATAAATTCGCGAAGGGATTTGAGCAAGGTTGGACACGTGAGATTTTTAAAGTTAGGGCTATGAGACCTAAAGGCGAGATATTGTTGTATTACGTTGAAGATTTGAATGGGGAAGAAATCGCAGGAGGCTTTTACCGCGAGGAGTTGCAGAAAGTGACATTTACTTTAGGAAAACGTGTGTTTAAAATTGAAAAAATTTTAGGAAGCAAAGGTGCAGGAAAGAGAAAAAATGTGCCCGGTGAAATGGCTAGGGTACCCAGAAACTTCAACACCTATATAAAAGCTGATGCAATATTGAAGCTTAAATAGTATGCAACATGGCGCCTAACCATTTCTACGTCCCACTACCGTCCTCTTCGTCCCTGTCTGTACATCCTAACAACACAATAACCAACTTTGTAACAGAACTCCATGGACCCATTGAATTGGGTCGTGATTCATATGAGGTGGGGATATGCGAAATTCAGTTGGACACCCTCTTTTTAAATATTGTTTATAAAGAACCCTTTTTTACGGTTCTTAGAGACCTTAATTAGTGTGAAAAAGCTGGGGTAACTCGGAATGAAACTATTCGTATCGCCAGGATTGGGGACGCACGGTATTACAGTACAGTAGTAACACAAGGTCTTGGCTGTTATGATGCGGCTAAGGATGTTGTGAGAGACTTAAACGTAAGTTTAAAAAACTCTACAGCTGATTTAGTAAACGAAATCGTAAACATAGAAAACCCTGCACATACTTTAACCCTAAAATCACAGGCTAACAGAAATATTAAAGACAAAGGACTGTTAAAAATTATAACCGAGGGGCGATATCGATCAGCTTTCCAAAGAGATAACTTTCACGAGGTACAACATGACTTGTCCAGCCTTATGTATCAGATGAAATTGGAGAAATTCGTTGCTGGCTATACACTCTCAACACCCAAAGACATGTGCTATATTTACAGCAATATAGTAGAGCACCAGTTTGTTGGGGATACCCAGGCACGCCTCCTGCGTATTGTTCACATTCCCAACCATAGAGGGAAGAGCATGAGTATTACATATGACAGGCCCCATTATGTGAATGTCGCGACTAATAGTAACATCCAATATCTCAATATATATATATATATATATGTATATAAGAACGATTGAGGGAAAAATTTCCCATTCGGTGATGGGAACTTAACAGTGAAGCTGCACTTTCGACGCACTGAGTTATAATGGACAGAAAGCCTTTCACAGTCTATCGAGGTGTGAGATGCCAGCGTTGTAGTGGACTTGAATCCATTTTTTCAAACATACTACGTACGGCTATTCCATTGCTGAAGAGGGGTGCCAGATATCTCTGGAGGAAAGCGCTACAATCAGGTCTTAACACGGTAGAAGACATAATGGCGGGGACTAACCCGAAAGAAGCTCTAAAAAAACATTTAAAGCGTACACGGGACGAAATCCAGGGCTGTCCGGAGGAAGGGATTACCAGCACGTGGCGTTAAACGTAAAAGGATATAAAAAAAGAAGTATTCTAAGCGAATGAAACCTATGGTTGATCATTTTTTTGACTGATATAAGCTAAGGACATTGATCTCATAAATCATAGGCTGTTTACTACTTGTCGAGAGAGGTGGTACTATTTCTGACTCCTCATGCCACGCTTCACCTATCCGTGTAGTTCTCAATGTTGTAAATCGAAGCTGTCCCTCTTTGACATGCGCCCAACTCGTTTATATTGAGCACAGTGACTTTATTACAATTAACCCTTTAAACACAATTATCAGGTCATCCCATAAGTAATGTCGTTTTTTACGATAGATTAAGGTTAAACTAGTCCTACTCGGTTTAAGCATAAATTTTCCGAAGGTTATATCTAAGAGATCTATCGTGTTTCGCTACATACTTTACAGACCTTGACCAGTGAAGACGTGTGTTTTGCTTTATGTGAACCCCTCATAAACATGGCGGTATCAGAAGAGCATATCAAGTATATAATGCTTTACGAGTTCAAAAAAGGGAATAGTGCTACTGAAGCAACGCGAAACATTCAGGAAGTTTATGGCAACGATATTCTGCATGTGAGGAAATGTCAAAGATGGTTTCAAAAGTTTAGGAATGGTGACTGCTGATTGACAGATGCAGCACGCTCTGGACGCCCTGCTGAGTTTGATGATGACCTGCTGTTAGCCGCACTTGAAGAAGACTTCAACAACTGTCGAAGAATTGGCCCAGAAACTCAATTCATCCCCATCCACCATCCATCGACATTTGCAACAACTCGGGAAAATGCCTAAGTTAGGAAAATGGGTGCCACATGAATTGTCGGTCGACAATCTGAGGATGCGGGTAAACATTAACACAGCTCTTCATTCCCGTGAACTCCAAGATCCGTTTTTGCACCATTTAGTGACTGGTGATGAAAAGTGGATACTGTACCAGAATGTTAAGCGCCGTCGACAGTGGGTTTGTGCCGGAGAACCAGCGACACCACAGCCAAAACCAAATCTTCACCCTCGGAAGGTGTTGCTTAGTGTTTGGTGGGATAAAGGTGGTGTAATACACTTCGAAACCTTACCACACAACCAAACAATCACCGCTCAAGTTTACTGGCAACAACTGGATCGATTGAACACTGCACTAAAAGAAAAGAGACCTTCTTTGGTTAATCGGAAAGGAATCGTGTTCCACCATGACAACGCACGTCCTCATACCGCTCGGATCACTTCTGCAAAAATTGAGGAGCTTGGGTGGGAAAAACTTCCACATCCTCCATATTCTACAGGCCTTGCGCCTTCAGATTATCATCTCTTCGGGCGTCTGCAAAACTATCTTGACGAGAAACAGTATACTTCTTTAGATGACCTGCACACCAGTCTTTGTACGTTTTTTGCCTCAAAACCGCCTGAATTTTATAAACATGGCATTGAAAAGCTTGTAGGACGTTGGCAGAGTGTCATTGATTCCGATGCAAAATATATACTACATTAAAAAGTTTCAGTTGAGTTTTTTTTTGTCCTTCAAATTCCGATCTAAAAAACATTACTTATGGGATGACCTGATAGTTCCCTGAGTGCCCCTATAGAATTCGTGATACCCAGCTCAGGTCCTTACTTTTTTTACCCAAGTTGTGTGCACATGTACGCTAAACTATGTATAGCCCATTCTGATGGAACGGACTGCGATGACAAATATGCTGTATACCCTGAAACAAACTTTCTGCACTCCATATTCAACCAGTGTAATGTATATTTAAATCAAGTCAACATATCGGCAGGAACGGGCTACTATTACCTACGAGCCTACCTGGAAAATGTACTGAACTTTTCAAAGAAGCGAAAGATACCTTTTTAAGTGCCGAGGGTTATTATGAAGCTAAAGACGAAAGTAGTATAAAGGACAAATTTAAAAATTCTAAAAAGAAAATATGTTTTGGACGCAGGCATACAGACTTCACATTCCAGAAGTTGCTTGTGAATGTGGTGGGTATGAAAATAAAGCTCACCCTCACGAATCCTGAGATCTGTTTAAATCTGGATGCTGATCAAAAAGAGGGTGCAAAGCCCGTTGTGATTCATATTATTGAGACATACCTACGCGTATGCCGTGTGAAATTAAGTTCGCCTAAACAAATAGAAATTGAGAAAAATTTACTACATGCCACAGTAAAATACCCACTTAACAGAGTACAAATCAAACTATAACGGTGCCAGCAGGGTTGGCATCGAAACAGATAGAAAACATCGCCCTGGGAGTTCTACCGAAAAGCATATTAATTGGAATGCAGGAACACAATTCAGTGAATGGAAAATATAAAAAGAGTGCCTTTAAATTCGAGAATTTCGGCCTCAAAAATATAACTCTATACGTCAATGGCGTTGCGTTGGGCAGGGCTATGGATATGAATTATTCATCAGACGCTGTGTTCCCACTTTGCGCGAGAGGATTTAGTAATCTAGCCCAAATTGCAGGTGCTTGTGATGAGCTCGGGATTGGGGTAACGCAGAAAGAATTCATCGATTAATTTAACCTTTATCCGTTTGACATCACACCTGACTTATCTGCTAGCGTAAATACACACTTAAGTCCACAGCAGAATGGAACCATCTCAGTCAGATTGGAATTCGGCAAGCCGATAGACGCGCCTATTAGTGTACTAGTATACCTCGAGTCACAAGCCCTAATAGAAGTTGACAGATTTAGGAGCGTTGTCAATGACTTTTAAAATGGACGCGAATACACTTCAGAGAGTAATGAATAGTGAACGAATCACACGTTCCAAATTTATCGGTGTGTTTGCGAAGAATGAAACATTGAAATTGCCAACTACGAGAGAATGCGGTGGTCTTATTGTGAACACAGATGTTATTGGTGATGAAGGGATTCATTGGTTTGTAATCTATTTTAAAAATAGGGGCCACATGTACTATTTTACGTAATTCACTTGGGACTCATCCCTGGAGTGACCGTGTCATTGTAAAATTTCTCGATCAGTTGCATATCCCCGAAATTGTATGGAATCCATACCAACTAAGGATATTTTAGTAAAACTTGTGGGATGTACTGCCTTTCATTTATCATGCATATGTTACGTGATAAGGAATTTAGAAATTATTAAAAATTATTCGACCCTTGTCACACTCAACGAAACGACGAAATGGTATGCAGACAAATAAAAAACCGTTTTCCGATTGTGCGCACTCGTTGTACAGTATGATGTTTTGATTGTATATATATAAAATGAATAATTGCATCAATATTGCCTCCAAAAATATTAGTTTGTGTATTCTGCAGCTTATTTAAAATGTAATGGAAACTAAGTTAAAATGGTTATAAAAAATTGTACTATTTTATAAAACATGATTTCTCTCATTTAATAAATTGATAAAAATACACTGCGTCTTCTTCTTACCCGAAACACACGAAAAAGAAAAATTGCTCTTACCCGAACCATAAGAAAAAGAAAAAAGCTTACATTATTTCGTTAATGATGTGGCAATCGCTGTGTTGACTGCGCGGTAAAACTTCTACCTCCGTAGTCAGGTCCACGACATGCGTTTCTTCAAAACTATCACGAAAAGATTGTATAACACGAATCAAATCCTCATCGGACCTTTAAGGAGAAAGGATAATTTTAAATTAATTTGATTAGTTCATACATTTTCTGAATCTAATAAAATCCCAATTGTTTTTCCTCAAAACATATGCAGAGTATATAAGGGGTTCCAAAAAACCTTAGCCCCCCCATTTGCAGCTTACATGTTTACTTATATCGAAATAGTTTTTAGTGATTATAAAAATATATAAAATTCTTTATTTATTGCAGGTATTAAAATTACTCTAGCTGATAAAGTGATAATATAATGGCTTCCCAATTAATTGGTGATTTGGAGAGGCAACGTGTAATAGATCGCATACGAGCAATAACATTTCAGGAAGCTCGTGATGCTGGAGCCACCTTTATAACACGTTCATGGGTTGCCAAAAAGTTGCGAAGAAATGAGGACTTCGTCAAAAGAAATTGGAATAAAACTTTGGATGAATGTGAAATGGATACAACCAAATCTGGGCGCCCAAATTTGCCACTCTCTCAGGAAACAAAGGACATCATTGAAAGCGGTACGCGTAAGCGGAAAAACAGCTGTGCTAAACTTTCTAGAGAGATCGAAGTGTTGAGAGGAAAGATCGTTAGTGGTGAGATCATTCGACTGTACCGTCATAGGCAAGGTTTAAAGCCTTGGCATGAACTTCCAAAGCCAAGAAAAACTCAACTTAACATCGATGACAGAATGTGGTTTGCCCATTATCTTGAAGATTGGGATGTGGATGATTTCATGCACTTAGCTGTCTCCGATGAATTTTTTGTTTACGTAGCACGTCGGCCTAACTACCAAAATGATCGAGTGTGGGCCACAACACCAGATGAAATCGATGACAATGAACATTATCGCGAATTATTAAAAAGTCCAGACTTTGTTGGTGTGTTTGTTTTGTTCACTGCAAAGAAGCTCATGTGGGTGCTGAAGCAAAATGGTCAGAGTTGGGATGGACAGTATTTTCGTGATATTATTCTATCCCAGCATGTCATTCCTTTTCTAAGAAACCCAAACAATGTTATGGATGTCGATCAGGTCACACTTCTGCACGATAAGGCCCCCTGCTTAAAGGCATTAGCCACTCAACAGTTGTTGCGGAACCATGAGATCGATTTCTTTAGAAATGAAGAATGGCCAGGAAATTCTCCTGACTGAACGTCTGTGAACACATTGGATCATTGATAAAGGACAAGGTTGAATGTCTCTTGTTTCAAGAACCTGCAGCAAATCGATTTTCGAAGCATACAATGACACAACACATTGAAACTGTTTTAGCAAATTTGCGTAACGATCAAGATCTATTCACGTCACTTTTGGCAAGCTACCCAAAGCGAATTCAGGCTGTCTTGGAAGCCAATGGCGGGAACACCAAGTTTTAATTGTTTCTCATTAAATGCAGGATTAAATTCTCTTTTGCAAGGTATGTTTAGTTTTACTGTACCTCGAATGGTTTATGCCATGGGCGGGGGAGCTAAGGTTTATTGGAGCCCCGTGTGTGTGTGTATATATATATATATATATATATATATATACATATACATATGCGCCTCGGTGGTGTAGTGGTTAGCGTCGCTGACTACGAATCCATCGGCCTCGGGTTCGAGACCTGACGGCAGCCGGCGCGCAGCAAAACCCAGCTGTTCATCCTTCCACACAATAAAGAAAGTGGTTGGTAGATAAATGGATACCCTAGGTGGCCTTGTGGTTAAGACGCTGGGCTGCTGATGGGGCGTGGTTCGGATTCCACGTTAAACTGTAGGTCTAAGGTGGAGTGAAAAGCTTGACCTTCGTCAGAATGAACAATTCTGGCGGAAGCTAACCAAAGTTTAACCAAAGGTTTTATATATATATATATATATATATATATATTATATATATATATATATATATAAGCAAACAACCACAGGGAAAAGGAAAAGGAAACACGAAGTCCGAGCGCTTTCGTGATATATTCACATCTTCAAGGAGAAACAAAAAATATTTTTTGTTTCTCCTTGAAGATGTGAATATATCACGAAAGCGCTCGGACTTCGTGTTTCCTTTTCCTTTTCCCTGTGGTTGTTTGCTTATTAATAAGATCACGTATTATTCTGTGATTTTAGTGCATATATATATATATATATATATACAGAGAGAGAGAGAGAGAGAGAGAGAGAGAGAGAGAGAGAGAGAGAGAGAGAGAGAGAGAGAGTGGAGAGAGTTGCAATGTGAAGTATCAAATATCTTCGAACCGCTCAGAAAAGTTTGTGACCCTTTAAAAGAAAATGCCGAATAACATTTCAGATGAATTTATTATGGAATTTTATAAAATTATTTAAAACTTGCAAAGGAGTCTTGATTGTTATAAGTTTTTAAAAAAATCAACGATTTTTTATATCAAAACAGGGCTTTACCATAATATTAATTACTATTACAAACTAATCTATAATTAAGAATTGCAGATACCTGCTAGTTTAATGAATCATTTTACAATAAAATGTAATGAGATGAAAATAAATTACTACAATCCTACTAACTCATTTTACAATAAAATGTAATGAGATGAAAATAAATTACTACAATCCTCCATATATATATATATATATATATGATGAAATAATCGAAACACAGAACACTGCTCAAGAGCTTTCTCCTAATGACATCCTCAGGAACACTAAAATAAATAACAAGTTCGCGAATAAATATATAGGCTGCAAAAAAAAAAAAAAATTACAGGCACAAATTTTTACACTTACATTTCGACTGCAATTCCTTCTGTCGGATCGTAAGGAGCGTCATTGCAAATATCATCAACGGTTTGCGTCGGAAATAATCCGTCCCGATCGGTTGCGTTAAAAAGATTAATTGTAGACACCGCGGCAGTGTCTCCATCTTCATATAAAGCCGATAAACTGTAAAGATCCGACTGACTCATGACGGAGGGGCTGTGTTTGTTTATTCACTGGTGAAAATAACTGCTGCGAGTTCCAGCTAAAAAAACTCACTTTTATATGCATGATCCCCAACCACTACCCCTGAAAACCTAATAGGGGGTTCGTAAGTTTGAAAAAAACTATATAGGGCTATGGGTTGATTGCCTGATACCCTCATCCGTTGAAAATTTTGAGCAGACTTCAGTGGAGAGTTACCGACAAAAGCCCTATGTTTTTTCGTTAGTTATGTATGTGTAGGTCTTCAAAGGACCTCTTTATATTTAATTGTTTTCGGGATTTGGACTACCTATGTGGTAAAGAAAGAAATTGCCTTACCTTATTATTTCGTTGGACATCGCTTCTGTTTCGATGTAGGGCCGTGGTACCATGGAGTTACACAATGAGTTCACTCGATGTAACTAATATAGGCAGTCACTATTTAAACACCTGAAGGAATAGCCCTATCCTTTTTATAGTTATTAAGTTTTATATTATAAGGAATTCACTCAGAACTTTAGAGAAGACGAAGCACATCTTCCCTGTTTAAAGCATTCGCTGTAACTTAAAGAGCTCCGGGCGAGCCGATATAATATAATCTTCGTATTTTAGTATAAATTGCTGATTTGGCGAAGGTTGTTGACCCTTGCCTTGATGTAATCTCATGAGTTAGCAATGGAAAATTTTGATCACGCGAAATAATAAATGTTTCTCGTGGTTATGTAGGCCCGACGCCTACATACGGGTTCTAGGTATGTATGGCAATCATTTCATTCCCATTAGGCTATGTCGCCAATCCCGAGGCAATGTTGTATAGATATTTAATTCAATTAATTAATAATTTATATTTAATTATGAAATGAAGGTACCACATACGATACCATGTTGTAAGCTTGTATAGTTTTTCCATATACTCGGGCGAGCAGGAGAAAAATTTGTATGTTATAGATTAAATTTTTTGACAAACTGTATAAAACCATGTGAAATGGATTAAAAAGAATGAAGTAGGAATTTAGGAAGAGAAAGGTTACTCAAGACCTATTTAAATATAAAAGTTCAAGAGGCCAACTTCTCAAGTTTAGTTAAAGTTATGTCAATCAGTTTGACTCTCCTTAGGTATAGGAAATTTATGGAATTAAAGTAAAGTTATTAAGCATTTTAACTTTGCTCAATTTGTGTAAGGTTTATAAGTCACCAGTCTTAATTTTTTCTTGTAAAAGTTTTCTGGCTCTCAAAGCAGTCTTTCTTTGAGGCCTGTCTGGTTTAGTCTGAGTTACATCAGGTACATTGAGAGATTCCTCCCCAATAGTAGCCTGACCCATCCTTTGGGGTAATGGTTCTAACATAGCCCCACACTCCAAAGGATATAGTAATGTGATATCTCTGGTGGTTTCACCAGTTGCTGTTTTCAATTTTACAATCCTGGTAATTTCGTCTTCACCAGTTTTGAGTTCCAAGACTTTTCCCAGTGACCAATGTTGTCTTGGAGTCTTGTCATGTATCAACACAATGTCCCCAATTTTGAGTGAATCATTCCAATTTTGTTTTGTTAATTGTTTATGTCTTTCTCTAAGACTTGTTAAGTATTCTTCTCTCCATTTTGTTATAAACTGAGTTTTGATTTGTGTCAAATGTTGGTATTTTGTGTTGAGTTCTTTGTGTCCTATTACCCAATCTGGATCCCCTGTACTGTTATGTTCAGATTCTGGTAACATGTTTACTGTTTCTCCCTTAATTAGGTGGTTTGATGTGGGAGGTTCTGGCTCATTAATACCATCTCCTACATAAGTTAATGGTCTGTTGTTGACAACGTTTTCAATATCTGACAGAATAGTCATGAGTTCAAAAAGTTGTAGATGTTTGGTCCCAATAGTCTTTTTAAGGCAGTTCTTTAGTCTGTATGTTTCTTTCCCAAATGGAACCATACCATGGTATATTAACAGGAATGTACTTCCAGGTTATATTGGGTTTGATTAAATGAGTTTGTACTGTTTCACTGTCACAACTCTGAAAAATAATTCTTTCACCAGATTTGAAGTATGTGGCATTGTCTGACCATATAGTTTTGGGTACAGAATTGTGTGCACAAAATCGTCTGAAAGCAGCAATAAAAGCTTCTGCTGTCAGATCTTCTACTATGTCTAGACATATGGCACGTGTGGCAGCACAGGTGAAGAGTACAATGTACACTTTGTATTCCTTTGAATCCATTTTATCTCCAAAACTCACATTCACCGCTCCAGTATAGTCAATACCCGTGGTTTCAAATGGCCGAGTAAATGTTACTCGTTCCACAGGTAGGTCTGGAGGGTTTGGGGTCTTAAAGGGTCGTGAATGGATACGTTTACAAGGAATGCATGTGTTAAAAATTTTCTTTGTTTCAGTTCTACCCTTTGGTAGCCAGTAAGTTTTTCTCAGCTCCGTCAGGGTTTGTGGGACCCCCATGTGGTGTATTTTGTTGTGGGTATCCCTGATGATGAGATTTGTGAAATTCCTCCTCGGAAGAAGAATTGGGTGCTTAGAGTTGTAAGTCAAAGTTGACTTGTTAAGCCTTCCTTTACACCTTATCAGACCCTCTGTATCCAGGTACAGATTTAGACCCATGACAAGTGAAGGAATTCCTTTGTTTAATGTGTTACTGGGCCTAAGATACTTCAACTCCTTGTCAAATTCTGAAGCTTGTATCTGTTTGAGCCAGTGTTTTGTTGCAGTTTCTGTTAAGTTAGAAAAGGCCTTCTGAGGACAGTGTTTGAGAAGGTAGCTATTGACAAACTTGCAGCAATAGACTGTAATTCTCAAGAGTTTATTGAGGTCTGAATAATGTTTATATTAAAAAATAGGTTTGTTCTCAGTGATCTTTTCAGTTGTTGTAGAGTTGAGTGTGAGGTTAACTACTTTGGCTGGTCAAAGATCCTCACATGTTAGCCATTCAGGCCCTTCATACCAAATTTTATTTGTTTTCAACAGTTTGTAAGAGAGCCCTCTTGTCAAAAAGTCTGCAGGATTCTGTTTTGCTTGTATGTACCTAAATTTGATACCAAGGGATGTGTTTGCAGTTTTGATTTCTGTTAGTCTGTTCTTCACAAATATGTTTTTGCAAGAAGTTGTATTTGTGTTGGTCACCCATGTTAGACAAATTTCACTGTCTGTCCATAAGTAAATGTCTGTTATGTTAACTTCTTTATACACTTGTGAGAGAAAGTCTGCTGTTTTGACTCTTAGTGAGACAGCCAATAATTCAAGTTGTGGTACAGTTTTCTTTTGGTTTAAGGGTGCCACTTTTGCCTTTGAATAAACCAAGTTACTTTCATTTTCACTTGTTAAATAGGCACAACACCCGTAAGCTTGTGTGCTGACATCTGTAAAAATGTGTAGTGTTTGAGGTTTTAATCTGTAACCAGCACATCTTGGTACGTAGATGTTTGGAATTTTGTTTAAGTCTGTGGCCAATTTTTTCCAATGAAGTTGGTCTTCCACTGAAAGTGGTTCATCCCAATCAATTTTCTTTTTCCATAAGTTTTGCAAAAGGATTGTGGATCTTATGGTTGCTGGTAAATATAATCCAATGAGGTAAAAAATTTTGGATGATTCTGAAAGCACTTTTCTTTTTGTATTGGCATTTGGATTTAAGTAATAACTCTTTGTGCAAAGAGTGTCATTGTGTTCGGAATTCTGTTTTAAAAACCAAAGCATTCCAAGTGTTTTTGTGTAATTGTTTGGTTCAGTGTTCCCATTGTTGTCTTTTGTTATTTGTTCATTTAATTTAGGAGAATTAGAAACCCACTCTCTCAGTCCAAAATTTCCTTGCTACATTATGGGTTGTGACATTTGATAAATTTCAAGCAATTCGTCTTCAGTTACAGTGAAACCAATGAGGTTATCTACATAAAAATTTTGTTTTAAAAACTGAACTGTTAAGTCCTCTTGAAATAAGTTTAGGTGGTTTTTATTTGTTAAAGCAAGAATACTTGGAGAGCAATTTGCTCCAAAAATAATTACTTTAAATCTGTAGGTTTTGAAACCTTTGTTAAAGTCGTGTGGATCATTAAACCACAAAAACCCGATATGATTTTCATCATACTCAAGCTTCAAATTTATACAGAGGAATGCTTTTTCTATGTCACTCTCTACCGCATAATTGTCTAAACGGAAGCAAAGGAGAATTTTTACAAGATCTGAGACAAGATTTGGCCCTTCCATGAGACAATCATTTAAACTAACAGAATTTGTATCTTTTAAACTACAGTTGTATACTACTCTTAGTTTAGTTGTGGATGAGTCTTCTCTGTAAACTCCCCTGTGTGTTAAATAATGACAACCTCGTTTTTTAAAGGGTTCATCAGTAACTTCTTCAATGAAGCCCCTTTCTATTTGTTCTTTGAATATGTTGTTGTATTGTTCTAAAAGATTGTAATTTTTTAGTTTTCTGTAATTTTTATACAAATGTGCCTTAGCTACTTTTAAATTGTCCATTATTTCTGGACAAGGTGTTTTCCAAGGCAGCTCCACATAGTATTGATTGTCTCTGTGTTGTAATGTATCCTTAAATTGTTCTGTCATCAATTGGTCTTCATGTGTAATTGTACTGTCCTTTATGCCAACTGATTCTAATAGTCACAACTGCTGCAACCCTTCATCCAATGTGGAATCATTTTCATTCAAATGATGTGGGATTATGACAGTGTTTTTATTGTTCGAGTTTGTCACATTCAGAAATTTGTGAATGTGGTGATTTTGTTTTGTGTGAATTTTGTTCGTGTTCTGTGTTTTCTGTGTCAGTAGTAAGATGGTATTTAGTTATATCACCCAAAGGTGCAATACCTGTGGGAGTTTGTATGGCTATTCCATCTCCAATTTTAATGATGCCTCTATGGACCAGATGAAGATAGTCAGCCCCCATGAGCATATGTATATCATCAACTACATCTGCATTAAGGGTTTTATCAGCTATTGTGTATTTGTTTTGAAGTTGTAACAAAGTTTGTTTTAACCCAGCTATTTGTAATTTTTCTTGTTTTACTTTGTCCACAACAACAACCTTCAGGGTTTCAAATGTTCCACCAAGAGTTAAAGTTACATTTGCAGTTTTAAAACTGGCTTGTACTGGGTTTTTATTGATAAATGATGAAATAGAGAGATCTTCATTTCCTTGTTGGTTCTGAAATCCCAATTTTTCGATCAGTTGTTTGGTTACAAATGTTTGTTGTGAGCAGGTATCTAAAAGACACCTAACCTTTACTATTTGTCCACTTTTGTTTTGTATTTCCAAGGTTGTGGTTGGTAAAAGAATTTTTGAATTGTGGTTAATGCTAGATGAACTGATATGCCCATTTATAGCATTCTGAGTTTGTTTTTGTTTGTTTTGGTTTGGTTTGGGAGTTTGTTCATAATGTTTGTTAGTTTTTCCAATGTCTGTGAGTGTATTACACATGGGGGTAACATGGTCAAAACTGTTGCAAAACTTACAATTGTTTATGAAATTTGATTTGCAGTTTTGCTTTTAGTGCCCTGATCCAGTGCATTTTTTGCATAAGTTTAGTTGTCCACAACGTTTTGACCTTCCTGTAAAGTCTGGGTATTTGGGACACTTTGTAGAATAATGTTCACTGCTAAAACAAAATATGCATGGAAAGGGGTTATACTCAAAAGTAGTTACATTAAAGTTTTGTAGAGTAGGGGTCTTTGAATCTTTTTCTGTCACTTTATTTTCTGCAAATTGAGTTTTGCGGTTGTTTTGATGTAACTGGTAAGTGTTGAAATCTTTTGTTAGGTTTTTGGTTTTCTGCATTGTTGATTTTTTCTTGTGCTGTGTTAAATTTTGGGAGTGTGTAACTTGATTTGTAAAGTGCAAGTACAGTTGGGAAATCTTCTCTTAGCTTATTAAGGCTAGGGTATATGTCAGTTGTTCTCTGATGAAATATCTCTTTGACTTTAGAAGGGAGTTTTTCAAACACAACAGCTTGAATGATCCAAGCTGTTTCTACAATGTTTAAATTATTGTTTTTAAGTTGTCCCATGAGACATTCAAACTCGCAGTAAAAGTCAAAGAGGTCACCATAGTTGTCTTTTGGGGTTCGCATGTTCATTACTTTAAGAGCCAAATCATGTATAATTTCATCCTTATTCATGTAATTTCTGTTAAGTAATTCTATTGCCACAGAATAAGAAGTACCTATGGCTGGCAGTGATTCCACTAATCTTAAGGCCGGGCCTTTCAGATAGTTCACTAAATAACTAAATTTGTCAACATCTGTAATGTAGTTTTTATAGCCTATAAGGCTATGGAATTTTTCAATAAAAGATTGAAATTTGGCTCTGTCACCCTCAAAAGTGGGTACATCAAGTGTAGGCAATTTTGATTTTAGTTCATTGCCCTCAGCCACGTTGGGAGAGCTAAGTGAAGCATTTCGGATAGCTTCTAAGAAGCTTTCATTTGTGTCTTGTTTTTTGTACTCAAGTTGGTTTTGTATTTCAGAAATATAGGAATTAATTTTTGTAATGTAAGTTTCATTGTCAAGTAGGAGAGTAGAATACTCATCATCTGTTAGTTCAATTGTGTCATCAATCTCTGTAATTATGTCCTCATCTAGTGTGAGAATTTCTTGTTTGTAACGAGTAATAGAATTTAATGTTGCTTCAAGATCATATCTTGTAGGTTCTTTCTGTTTGTAATCATTGTACAGTTTGGTGATGACACCTTTACGTGCTGATTTTTTTCTCATTAATTTTTTGTAATTTTGAGATGGTGCCACAGCTCCAAGGTCTGTGTTTCTGTTTTCTTGGTCTGGGTTTTTTACCCTTTTGTCCAAGTCTTCCATAACACTGGTCTACAGCCAAAATGCTTTGGAAATAAAAGTAGTCAATCTTTACTAATTTTGGGTCACTGAATACGAAAATGATGCCTAAAATTGCCAATTGGCTCTATTTATAAAGATATCAGGCGACCCTGCACCCTACTAACTGGACTGCATCTGTCGCGTAATATAGGGTGGGGCACGGGAATCAAGTGTTTTTTGAATAGCTAGTAATCGGCCATTAGGAATGGGAGGGGCGTGCGGTAGGTAGCATTCCATTCCTGGGTTCATAGCATTTAACTTTAACTAACACTCACCTTTATCTTTCAGGTGCCATCATGGAGCAGTGGACGTTAGAACACCGCATGTTCGCGTATGATCATTTTGTTAGGAGTGGCGAGTCAGTGACAGCAGTTCAGCGTGCGTTTCGCCGCAGATTCAACATTCATCGAAATGACTCTGTTCCCGCTCGTGACACAATCTTACGTTGGGTTAACAATCTTCGAACAGGAGGCTCAATAATGAAAACAAAACCGAAGGGGCCGCAACGCACTGTGCGTACTCCAGAGAACGTTGAAAGGGTCAGACAAGCGATGTTGCAAAGCCCAGGCCGCTCTGCTCGGAGACATTCAGCTGCACTCGGAATCAGCAATCGTACTGTTAGACGGATTTTGCATGAAGAATTACATTTTCACCCATACAAGTTAGCGATGGTGCAGGAATTGAATGTAAACGATTGCCCCCAACGACTGAATTTTGCACAGGAAATGCTTGCACTTTATGAGCAGAATGAAAACATGATGGTGGTAATGAGTGATGAAGCCCATTTCCACCTTAATGGGGCCGTCAACAATCAAAACTTTCGGTATTGGGCTGCTGAAAATCCGCGACAACTCCATGCAAAACCGCTGCATAGCCCTAAGGTTACAGTTTGGTGCGCGGTGGGAAAGTTTGGCGTCATCGGTCCCTATTTCTTCGAACAAAATGGGGTTACCGTTACCATAACATCTGGGCGTTACATTGAGATGGTGAACACCTTCTTCATCCCTGAGTTACGAAGAAGGCGTATTGCTCGTCGACATTTGTGGTTTCAGCAAGATGGGGCCACGCCACACACCGCCAGAGCGTCAATGGCTGTTCTTCGCCCCCTGTTTCCCAACCATCTCATTTCGAGATTTGGTGACATTGCATGGCCCCCTCGGTCCCCTGACTTGTCCACATGTGACTTCTTTCTATGGGGGTACCTCAAGTCACGTGTCTACGAGGACAAGCCCCGTACATTAGATGCATTGAAGGAAGCGATCCGTCAACAAATCATCCAAATCAACAGAGACCTGCTGGGAAGAGTGGAGGCCAATTTTCGTAAACGCCTTCAACAATGCGTCGACGGCCAAGGACATCATATGCCAGATATAATTTTCGGTACATGATTATTATGACATGAAATGCTATGTTCTTACGAATGTTGTTCTACCAATATATTTTCTTTACAAAAATAAATATCATTTTCCTGATTATTCCAAAAACACTTGGTTCCCGTGCCCCACCCTGTATGTAGACGCCTGTGGCACATCGACGCATTGACTCTACTGCGCATGCGCGTAGTTATATTTTTTATTTTAATAAATTAATGTAAATATATACATATATATACAATAAAATGTAATTTTAAATTTATCTATTACATTATGTATTTGTAAATTATTTATTAAGAAATAGATTGGATCATTTTAACATATTGCTTCCCATAATGTTTTTTATATTAATATAAATGGAATACTAATCTAACTTAACCTTACCTAATTTAAAATTATTAAAATGCAATGTAATTACATTAATTTATTAAAATAAAAAAATATAACTACGCGCATACGCAGTAGAGTCAAGGCGTCGATGTGTCACAGGCGTCTACATATTACGCCACAGCATCAGTTCATTCGCGGAAGTCATACAGTGCACCCTTGTCAAACTCTTTTTAGTGTTTGCTTTTGAAACTGAATTTTTTTCAGCCTAATTTGAACAAAGATGCCTCGTAATTGCGTGAACAGTGTAGAAAACTTCTATTATGTTTGTGGAGAATTGACTTTTGCATCACAAAAGCGTGCTATAACCGCCGTGATTAGGAAAGCCTATCACCTTTATTTTGGCTGTAAGATTGGAGATCAGAACAAGAGCTGGGCTCCACTCATATGCTGCAATACTTGTGCAACAAACCTTCGCCAGTGGTTGAATCGGAAAAAGAAATCTATGCCTTTTGCAGTGCCAATGGTGTGGAGGGAACCAACAGATCATGTCAGCAATTATTACTTCTGCATGGTGCCTCCAGTCAAGAAAGAAAAAGTGGATTTTACAATATCCGAATATACCCTCTGCTATACGCCCGGTACCTCACGGCGAAGGACTACCCGTTCCTGAGCCCCGACACTCATTCTCCCTGGAGTCAGAGGAGGAGAAGAATGAAGGAACCTGCGAAACTTGTGAGCCTTCAACTTCACAAGACCGTGAATTTGTTTATAACTTGACATTTTCTAAACCGCACATGATAACTCAGAATGAATTAAACGACCTTATCAGAGATTTAGAACTGCCAAAGAGTAAGGCAGAGCTGTTGGGCTCCAGATTGCAGCAGTGGAATCTCCTCGCTGAAAATGTTAGAGTGTGTAAGTTTCGTGACCGTCAAAAAGATTTTGTCCCATTCTTCATCATGGAAGGTGACCTTGTAGCTTGCAACGACATCGATGGTCTGATGACAGCTCTCAACATTATTCACAATCCTGATGAGTGGAGACTGTTCATTGATTCATCGAAGTTGAGTTTAAAAGCTGTTTTGGTGCATGTTGGTAACGTATTACCATCAATTCCCGTTGGTCAAGCAGTCCACATGAAGGAAACATATGACAACATGAAGCAACTTTTGAACTGCATAAACTATGACAAACATCAGTGGCAGGTTTGTGGTGACTTGAAAGTTGTTGCTATCGTGCTTGGACTGCAGCCGGGCTACACTAAGTATTGCTGTTTTCTGTGTGAATGGGATAGTCGGGCTAGGATTTCTCATTACATCAAGAAGGATTGGCTACTCCGACACTCATTGGGACCTGAAAAAAAAATGTTCAGTATCCTCCACTTGTAGAATCGAGCAGAATTTTGTTACCACCCTTACACATCAAACTGGGCGTCATGAAAAATTTTGTTAAGGCTATGGATAAAACTGGGGCAGCTTTTAAGTACCTCGGTGGTAAATTCCCAAAGCTCAGTGAAGCAAAAATTAAGGAGGGTGTATTTGTTGGTCCACAGATCCGCGAGCTTCTTAGGGATGAGGAGCTCGACCGTATCCTAGGTGGTGAGGAGAAGACAGCGTGGAATGCTTTCCGGTTAGTAGCAACCAATTTTCTCGAAAATACCAAAGCTGACAATTACAGGGAGCTGGTGGAAAACCTGCTGTTGTCCTATCAAAAAATGGGCTGCAATATGTCTTTAAAGATACATTTCCTCCATTCGCACCTGGAATTTTTTCCGGCCAACTGCGGAGCAGTCAGCGATGAACATGGTGAACATTTCCACCAGGATATCTCAGCGATGGAGAAACGCTACCAGGGGAAATGGAGTCCATCATTGTTAGCAGACTACTGCTGGACAATAACAAGAGATGCTCCAGAAGTTGAATACAAGAGACAAGCAAAGAAGCGACGGGTTGAATCATACTGCATTATACTGCATTATACAGGTATGTTACTAATATATGGTATACATATACGCAAAACGTGTAACTTAAATTTTCTTGGAAACTGTAGCCAATCGACTGTTTTTATGGTCATATTCGTTTTCAGCACCCCAAAATCCATAATAGAAAACACATTTTATCTCCGAAGCACAAACTTTTTCAAAATTTGTAGAGCAGTGAATCGTTGTCAGTGTTAAAGTTCTGAGTTTAATTTCATGATGCTGAGCGAGTTAAATTACTGTAATAAGTTTTTTATATAACCTGCGCCACAGGTTGAATTAAAAATTTACAATGTTTTTAGTTAGAATAGGCCTTGAGTGTAAAAAGTAAGGCCTACTTTGAGAGATAGGCCTATTATGTAAGGTAAAGTAAGGTGGGCCTAATAAATAGGCCTATTTTGTGTGCCTACTAAGTAGGCTTATTTTGTGAGCCTACCAAATAGGCTTAGGTTTGGGCCTATTTTTATAGGACCTAAAATGAGTTAAGCCTGTTAAATGAACAAGGCTTTGTTTATGGTTAGTGTAAAGGTAAAGTTTGTGTTAGTGTAAAGGTAAAGGGATCGGTTCCCCAGTTACACGAGCCACCATATGAAAAAACTATATAGGGCTATGGGTTGATTGCCTGATACCCTCATCCGTTGGAAATTTCCAGCAGACTTCAGTGGAGAGTTAACGACAAAAGCCCTATGTGTTTTCGTCAGAGAGTTATGTATGTGTAGGTCTTCAAAAGACCTCTTTATATTTAATTGTTTTCGGGATTTGGACTACCTATATGGTAAAGAAAGAAATTGCCTTACCATATTATTTCGTTGGACATCGCTTCTGTTTCGATGTAGGGCCGTGGTACCATGGAGTTACACAATGAGTTCACTCGATGTAACTAATATAGGCAGTCACTATTTAAACACCTGAAGGAATAGCCCTATCCTTTTTATAGTTATTAAGTTTATATTATAAGGAATTCACTCAGAACTTTAGAGAAGACGAAGCACATCTTCCCTGTTTAAAGCATCCGCTGTAAATTAAAGAGCTCCGAGCTAGCCGATATAATATAATCTTCGTATTTTAGTATAAATTGCTGATTTGGCGAAGGTTGTTGACCCTTGCCTTGATGTAATCTCATGAGTTAGCAATGGAAAATTTTGATCACGCGAAATAATAAATGTTTCTCGTGGTTATGTAGGCCCGACGCCTACATACGGGTTCTAGGTATGTATGGCAATCATTTCATTCCCATTAGGCTATGTCGCCAATCCCGAGGCAATTTTGTATAGATATTTAATTCAATTAGTTAATAATTTATATTTAATTATGAAATAAAGGTACCACATACGATACCATGTTGTAAGCGTGTATAGTTTTTCCATAGTAAGTTTGCTCATTGGTTGTCATTGTAACTGGGCGGGCTATGTTAAATTTGTGTGCCAATCACCAATCAGCTGCCGTAACACCGCTATAATGGACTCATGCTTTGGACAGTGAAATCTTTATTGGTTACCTTCACGAATAATGAAGGTGTGTCATTATCAAATTCGGTTTATTTTCTTCGCAGATTTAATTTCAATGTTCCCATCTCATTGTGAATAAGTGAATTGCTCACTCGCACAGTCTTTCAGGGTGCAATCAAGTATTTTGCATTATTATATATTTGGAAGCATACTACTCTCAGCTTGATCCTCAACTTTCCCCATTTTGGACATGGATTAGGTTAGGTAAAGTTACATTGGTTATGGAATCCTAAATTGGACAATGAAGTCCTCATTGGTCACCTTCACGAATAATGAAGGTGTGTCCTTATCAAATTCGGTTTATTCTCTCCGCAGATTTAATTTCAATGTTCACATTTCAAGGTAAATGAGTGAATTGCTCATTCGCACGGTCTGTCACGGTGCTTTCAAGTATTTTGCTTATTATATATTTGCAAGCATACTACTCTCAGCTTGACCCTCAACTTTCCCCATTTTGGACATAGATTAGGTGAGGTAAAGTTACATTGGTTATAGAATCCTAACCATCCTAATCCTAGTCGCTACATCATCTGAACACGGTCCCCCGTCCAACTACTACTACCACCAAGCGTTCGACAAGTGTGACCATGGAATCACAATACATAAACTGAAATGTTTGGGAATAACAGGAAAAGTAGGGAAATGGATATATAATTTCCTTAGTGAGCGGCGGCAAGTCGTTACAGTACAAGGAATATCTTCATCAGAATCAGAGGTCCTCAGCTCATTACCACAGGAAACAGTATTAGCGCCACTATTCTTCATAATCATGTTAACTGACATAGATGAGGACGTTATCAGAGACAGCACAGTCAGCTGATATAGTCATGATATAGGATATCTACAGACATGAACAGAATTTACAAGTGGACGGAAGACAACAATATGAAGTTTAACACTGAGAAATTTCAACTGTTACGGTACGGAAAAAGGGAGGACCTAAAATCCATGGAATACAAAAGATTAGACGCCTGGCACAGAACAATCCCCGATGAGCCGGGTGTACCTGGCTATGTGAGGTGAAAAGTACAAGAAGCCAACTCACTACTTCACCAGGCCAACTCGAGAGGAGGGGCGACAAGCTTGACCTTCGTGAATTGAAGAATCATTGCACGGAACATTTTGAAAGGTTGAAAGGTATATATATATATATATATATATGTATGTATATATATATATATATATATAATATATATATATATATATATATATATATATATATACACATTAGGGTTGTTCTTTTTTGAGCTTAAATTTAAAATTTTGCGATTTTTATGAGTGCACCCTCGAATATTGTGCGAATAGCTATACAAACTAATCCTGTAAATTTTGAGAGCGATCACATAATTTTTACTACTTCCCCCGGGTATTTTTGTATGCTCCCCCGGGTGAATCAGGATAGTGTTGAACGTTTTTTTAAAATTGTCGTTGCGGAATGCCGTTGGATGGAACCGATATCTTCGGCATGTCAGTACTTTGTAGTTGAATTGTATACTAGGTTCTCCTCTACCTGAGTATTAGCCCTTCAATTGGGAGGGTTCTCATGGGCGCCCATCTCCTACTCATTGTTGCCTAGTTTGCAGAAGTCACGGTGGACTTGCGGGTGTCAGGGTAGCGCTGGCAGTGCGCCTCGACGACTTTGAGGAAGAACTGACGCTGGTCCTCGTCCTTTGTCAGTGCCAGGTTGTAGTCCTGCATCATAGCGACGCCGCGCTCGGCGAAGTCGTTAGTGACGCGGAGACTCGCCACCCTCGGCGTGGCGGCGGCATACCTTGGGTCACTGGACCACTCCACTGGGTCGGAGGACAGGAAGGCGCCGTCGATGCCTAGAACGTGGAACAAGAGCCTCGATGACTGGGTGACGAAATCTGCGAGGGTCTTGCCGTTCACCACAGCCGGCTTCGGTTCAACTACGACGCGCTTCGGGGGGGGGGGGGGGTTCGGTGAAGCGAACCAGGCCGGGACGTAGAGGGCAAGAGCGAAGTTGATGAATCGCCTGAGACCGGTCTGCTCCCGCGCGGTGAGGACCAACTGTTCGCGGAACAGGAACATCTTGAGGCAATAAATGACCTTCGCCATGCAGCGCGCGCGGTGGAGGGCGCCTGGGCGCATGAACCGGATGCCGCGCGTGGGCACGCCGCCGAGGACGATAATGGACAGCTCCAAGAGCTCGCGGTAGTCATCGCGCGGCTGCTGTTGGGAGAGGTGGAAATGGTAGCGGCCAATGAGGTCGTCGCGCGCGTCCATGACGGCCGCCGTGGCCTCCTCGTCATCGATGACTAGGTGGCACTTGAATAGCTTGAAGAGCTGGACGTTGGGACCGGAGGAGGCGCGGAAACACTCGCCGAACGCCTTGGCGGCGACGAGTTCGAGCATGTGGTGGCGGCAGGCAAGGTTGAGCAGAGCCTTGCCCAGCTTCTGTTCGATGAGGACGCAGGCGCCCGCTCGCGCGCCGGTGTTGGACGCCATCGTATCGAAGTTCAGGCCGGCGATGCGGTTTGCCATGCCCCAGTCCTACAGCGCCTCGACGACAGCGTCCGCCATTGCTTGACCAGTGCCGGTGGCGAGCTTTGGGACAGCGAGGAGCTTGGCGAATCCTCCGCCGGAGACAAGGACGGGCAGCCGTTCGACGTTGTCCGCGCTTCCCGTCACGTCGGCCACCAGCTTTCCGTCCCAGTGTACGATGAGCGGGGTGTCGGTCGTAAATGCCCGCTTGATGACGGCGGCGGCTTCCTTGCTGTGCTTGATGCGCGAGTGGTAGAACGATGACCGGTTGACGGTGAGTTCCGTAACATTCTGCCCAAGACTCTTGGCATTGGCAATCGCAGCCACGACGTGGACCGCCTTGTTGTCTGTGATGTGCGCGCGGTCGAGCGCTGCGGCCACCTTCGGTGTGATGACCCGCTGTCGCCCGCGGCGTTTCGGTGGCGGCGGGCTGGCGGCGCTCGATGTCGACGGCTGGGCGTGGGCGTTGTTGCTTTGTGGAGGGCGCCATGGGCTGCCCTCGCTGAAGCTGGAGTCCAGTTTGAGTTTGGTCACTTTCACCTCAGCTCGCTTCCGTTCTGCCTCCTCCTGGCGCGCGCGATCCTCTGCGATGCGATGCGCCTGTCGCGCCTCACGCTCGGCGAGGAGGGAGTCGACGCCGAGCATCACCCCACGCCGACCGTACTCGCGCTGGGCCAGGAGAAACGCCTTGTCCTTCTGAATGACGAGCATCTTCAGCGCGTTCCCGTGGGTGATGTCGAATAGATTGTTGAGACCGCGCGTCCAGGCGTTCCGCTTGTTCACGAGGAACGGCGTGGCCACCTGCGTTTTCTTCCGCATCAGGTTCTTCCACTCCTCGTGCAACTTGATGAGCTTCTGGGCGCAACGATGATGAACGGAGGTTGGGATCCGGGCGATTTCCCAAAACTCGCGGACTTCGTTGATGACGATATCAGCCGCCTTCCGTATTGTCTGTTTGCCGATGATGTACACATGGAAGAAGCGGCGCGGGAACTCTCCTTTCGACGGCAGCTTTGAACCGATCAGGGACTCAGATGGGTGGCCTACTAGAAACACCTTGGTTGACTTCCGCGTCGTACGCTTAACAGTTGCGGTCGACGACATGATTTCAAGTCTGTGAAGCGAAAAATGTTAAAACTTATTAGAAAAACAGACACCTTATAACATGAAATATAACGATTAATATAAATTAATTATATAGATTTAAATAATGAATTAAAACGAAATGATATAAAATTAAAATATGATTCCCTCGCTAGCAAGCTAACATTGTCATCTACAAGTTTACTTTTCCACAATTTATTTGAGAAATCAATACCTTGGAGGCTTGGCTTCTAGGCCTATAAGGCAAGACGAAACTAAAATATCTGCACAACCGACTCCGACGCTAGGATGGCAATAACTGAGTTACTGCGCAATATTATTTACTAAAACCGAACGCATTAGGAGGCGGAGCAATCAAAGAAGCAATCCAAAAGTTCACTGAGTTCACAGGGGGAGAATACAAAAATGCCCGAGGGAGGTTTTAAAAATTATCCGATTGCTCTCAAACTTCACACGATTTGTTTTTATGGCTATTCGGACAATATCCGGGGGCACAGTCATAACAATTAAAAAGTCGCAAAATAAGAACAACCCTAATAAATATATATATATTAGGCCGCGTCGAAAATGGGAAATTTTTTTATTTCTTAAAAAGTACACTATGTGAGAAGTTTCATTTTATCATAACAAAATATTAAAAAATCAAGTATGTGCTACCCTACTACCCCCAATCACATGCCCCTCCTCCCTTTTTTTACCCTCATATTTGCATATATTTAAATGTGAAAAAAATTTATTTCTTAAAAAGTATACTGTGAGGTTTTTTATCACTTTAACAAAATATTAAAAAATCAAGCATGTGATACCCTACTAACCCCTATCACATGCCCCTCCTCCCTTTTTTACCTTCATATTTGCATATGTTTAATGTTGTTATATGTTACATGATAAGTTTGCTTAATGCTTGATATTTTTATGTTTCAGATAAATAGAAATAAATTTTCAGATAAATATAAATAATTTGCATTTGCTCTAATTATAATTTGAATTATCATAAATTATAAATTACATATAATTTTATTTTACTTCTGAATATAAACTATGACTACTTGAAGCAAGTCCTCAAATGCAGCCTTTGGATATCCTACGGAATTCCCAGCAGCCATGACTCCTTCAAAAGCAGATGTTGTGAGACATTACCTTTTTGTGTGCCGTCGTGAAGAAGCTAAATCAAAAGGATCAGCAACTGCTAATGATTGTTACAGGTTTGTTGTAAAAGATATTGAAGACATTTGGATGAAATTTTCTTTTCCTACGATTAACACCAAAGGTATCTATCTTAAAGACAGTCGACTAATAGAAGAAGCCTCAAAATTGAACAAGGTGCCGTTACATCGAAGAAATGAAAGTTTTGCCTTAAAAGTAGCTCAGTATAATGAAATGTTTGATATATCTTCTTGTGAATGCTATGATAAGGGAATTGATAGGAAATCTTGCAGGTGTAAGGATAAAATACCAATGGCAGAATGGAAGTCTTTTCTGGGTCAAAAACAAAGAAAAAATCAGTTAGGACCAATTGATGGCATAGCTAGTTCAACAAAGAAGAGATCTTTAGCAAGAGCTCAAGAAGCACAAAACCCGTCAACTAAAAGCACAAGAAGAAATGACTGAAGCCACCAATGTTATACCATCGGAATTTATAGAAAATACCGAAGAAGACATGGATGTAGATTCAGAGTCAGGATGTAGATTATGAGGCCGATTTAGAATTGACTGAGAATATTCAGAACAGGCACTCCTATAAGACCTAGCATTAACAGCAGAGATCGTTATCGTGTAAGTTGTAGAGCTGCAGCTGCAATAGTCAATGCAGCTTTAAAAGATATGAGGATCCTTAACCACACCAACATGCTTGACAGAAAGAAATTAGAAAGAGAAAGAAATCGCATGGGTGAAACAAATACTTTTAGGTCTAAATCCGAAAATCTGAAGATGAAGTGCCTTGAATTTGAAGGGAGGAAAGATAACACATTAACTAAAAGTGGTAAGATAAAAGAAGAACACTATATTATTAGCACAACAACGAACACAACACAACATCACTAGTGCGCTGAACCTCTGGTCCACTCCGGAGAGGGCGATCGGTAACCTGCGTGCCGCCGGCTTGCTCGATCAGGGTGGGCTGATCGGCTAAACAACAACAACAACACTATATTATTGTGAAAGAACCTGGAAGCATCTATGTAGACCATGTCTCACACCAGATAATGGAACTGTTCGCTGCATAGCAGAAGAGTTGATAACTGTTATTACAGACTTGAACAGCACAGATACTATAAAAACTTTATTATGTGATGGTACTCTTGTAAATACAGAAAAAAATTGGTGGAGCCATAAAACTGGTTGAAATTCATATTAACAGATCAGTGCAGTGGTTGGTGTGCCACTTGCATTTGAATGAGCTGCCTTTTATGCACGTCTACAAAACCATTGATGGTAAAACAACAGGTCCAAATACTTTTGTGGGTTCAATTGGGAATAAACTGAAAACAAATTTAACAAAATTGGAAGTAGTCAAATATTCTCGCGTAAAGGGAAACATTAAAGAAATTCCAGCAAATGTTGTGAAGGAGCTAAGCAGTGATCAAAGATATCTCTATGATATGTGTCTGGCAGTGCAAACTGGAGGCACTTCTCAAGATCTGTCCACTCGATCCCCATGTATCCTTCACCATGCTCGCTGGCTAACTCTAACCAACAGGGTCCTTCGATTATATATCTCAACGCCAAATCCCGATAAAAACCTTCAAGATATAGTCAAGATTATAATGCAATTCTATGCTCCAGGGTGGTTTTGGATAAAATCTCATCCTAATGCAACTGATGGTGTATATAACTTTTGGCATTTAATGTGCTTGCTTCGAAATTTAGATGAACTACATAGATCAATCATAGAACCAGTATTAAAGAATAACGCCTACTTTTCCCACCCAGAAAATATACTCGTATCAAGAGACATGAAATTAGGGAGCAAGCTATTCAGAAAATCATCCTTTCAAGAACAAGATCTTCAGGTACCAGAAACTTTGAGTTGCCTCGAACTCTCAATTTCCAATCTACTGACTACATCGAGATGATCGATTGGAAAAAAGAAATCATTATTCCTCCACCGCTTTAGCGACGATGAGCTACTACAGGCTCGATGTAAGCCACTGGAGATAGCTTCTTTTCCATGCCACAGTCAAAGTGTGGAAAGGGCAGTGAACCTAGTAACAAAGGCATGTCAGGAAAGAATAGGATATGACAACCGTCAAAAGTTTATCTTAAACTCATTAGAATCAAGGCAAAAACTGCCCAAGTTTGAATGCAAGGACCACTGGAATGAGTAAGAAATATATGAAATAAAATTTCCTAATGATATTGAAAATTTCTTCCCTTTTGATTTGATAAGGAACAATGAAAAAGTGAATTGAATTTTAGCACATTTATTCTGCCTCTAATTTTTTCTTCTGAATATATTGTTGTACTTGATTAATTTTCCTAATACTGTACATTATTAAATAAAATATTATATGTTAATTAAGATTTATGTCATCAAAAAACCTGAATGTAGAGTAATTCTCGTATAAATGGAATATTCTTCAATGTCGAGGGGTATGTCCCTAAATGGGCCACTCGATTGTTGAAGACGACTAAGGACGATGAATACCGAGGGTGGTCCCCTTGGTTGGAGTCGGAATTGTATCCGAAGGATAATAGACAACGTCACTCTCGGGTTACCAGTGGATGCACTCGGCGCTCGCGCCTTGTCAAAAAAATGTGTGTGGATGTCACTGACCACTCTTACCTCAATTGGTTGTAAAGTTTCGGAAGATCACCTTTGAGTGCTTCCGTACGGAGGTTGTAACGAGTTTATGCGGTGAATGGAAACGACTAACTAAATTTAACAGAGTCTTTTTATTAATTCACTTTGGGACAGAATTCTTTTTATAGTAAAAATAATATTTAATTAAATTAAATGAAATTAAATTAATTAAATTAAAATTAAATAATTTAACTTTAGTTACGTAAAAAAATGGCGATTATATATACAGCTCTTAAGGTGAGACTTAAGACAGATTAATCGGTAACAAGTTAACTAAAGCGCAATGAACAATTTATATATATTTTAAGTTAAGTTCCATTTTCAAATGGAAGCTAAATTTATCCGGAGGGGTAGTGCCACTGCAGGAATAATTACAGAATTTAAGTCACAGAGTTTACGTATTTATGAAGATGGTTAGAAGGCAAAGAACCCCGTTTCCGACGCTCTCGGGGTTTTTATAACCTCGGGGTAGGCGGAGACGAGGTAAACTAAGGGTCACCCTCTTACGGGCGGAGCCTAACAGCAAGCGCCTATAATAGTTTCTATATTCGAATTTAAGCGGAGGCGACGTTAATTGACTGCCTCGATTGGGAGATGGAACTTCGGGAGAGTTCCGGGGGCGAACCAATCATGATCGAAATAGGTTTCGCGGAATTTACATTTTTCTTTTGATAATAAAGCATAATTATAGGATCGAGAGGCGCCAGAGGGGCGGCATGAAAGGAGGGTCGAACCTATACAAAAGGGAACTGATTTGGAAGGAATTTATAGGGCGCAAATGAATTTCATATTCGAGATAACCACTTTTGCGTGATTCTTTGGAAAAGAGAAATAGGGGTTAGGGAGAGCTGAAATTTGGTATGCGAGTAGGTCGAGCTAGGGGAAATCTGGTGGGCTATAGGTTGACACAATTATGCTTTATCTATGGGAATAGGTCAAGATTTTAGGAAAATTTAATAATAAAAAAATATAAAAACTGAGGTGTTTATAGACGCTTGCCTTGCATCACGTGATGCTGACAATAATAGAGACGCGGAGGGATCGAAGAATTCATGCGATGTGCATATTTTCATAAGCACCTCGCATCTAACAATTTAGATTGGGATTACTGGGATTTATGTGGATTAATGGGATTACTGGGATTTCTACGGATTACATGGGATTTCTGGGATTTATGTGGATTACATGGGATTTCTCCGCGTATGAAAGAATGCACACTCTGTGATGTCAGAACAAAGGAATTTTGGGTTCAAGGTTTAGAATGCAATTCGTCCGAGACGAACTCTTTTGTACCGTAAGGATTTACACTACGGGACACTACCTCCCCTTCTGCAGAAGTAACAATTAAACAAAAAAATAATACGATTAACAGTTTTAAGCAGAAACAAAAACTAATATGTACATGCTAGCTAACTAATTAAAATTTGGATTTCTCGGTGTAGTGACAGCTAACGGGGGGCCGAAGATTGGGGCAGACCGTCCGGGGCTTCTTCCGAAGGTGAGGGCTCCGAAGTAGGGGCATTCCACTTCAGTCGTCGACACGGGCGGCAAGCAAGGAAGATGATTATAATTATTAGTATTGGTATGATAGTGGCGGCGTTGACGTAGGTGAGGGGCTGAACGTGGGATAAGACATGAGACCGTTCTTGGAGGGTTTCGGTGATACGATCCAATTGCTGATCCCAAGGGGGATAGTTAAAGGAAGGTACAAGAGTTACAGAGGCAAGAGGAAGGTTGAAGAGAGGAATTGGTGGGAGGTGAGCCATAGGGTGTACAAGACGAGGCGTGTTGTTAAGGGAGCGTACTCTGGGGTTTGTGGATATAAAGCTAGAAGTAATAATAGAACAACCGGAGGGGATTCTACTAACTGGATCCAATTGTATCATACTACGGTTGTTCGGGCAATCCAGGGTTGCTTCACGTTTTTGGGGGATGGACAGGAGGAGGTCGGAACTTATTTGGAGCTGAACGGGGGTTGAAGGGTCGAATGCTCGGAACGTGCAATTGGCACGGGACGAATTTTGTAACAGCATTAGATAACAAGGTTTCTGAAAATGTATGGAAACAAAGGGTTGGAGTGGAGGGCAAATGAGGAATTTGGTTGACAAAGGTGTTGGTAGGTTTTGGAAAGGAAAAAGTATGGGTGTTCTGTGTGTAAGATGAAACGGGTCACGTTTTCCCTCATAGAGTAAACTGTGGGAAAGGGGTGAAAAAGATAAGCGTTGTATATTTGAACATCGAAGAAGGGTATAACAATAATGATAGAGAATGGAGAGCTACCAAGTAACGTCCAGGTGAGGTCGAGAAAATGATGGGCGTTGGATGAGTGTAATGGATAAATTGGGGTTAGAGCGAGTTCCATACTAGCGTCCGTTATTAATGTATTTAGAGTCTTAGAGGGAATTAGTGAATGGGGTGTTTGTTTTGACATGGCAGCATTAAGTGCGGCCATTACGATTTGATGTGTCTCGTGAACTTGATCGAGATACTTATCAATGACAGTAATTTGGAGGTTAATTAGGTGGACATATTCAATTTGATTATAATTTCGGCGCTGTAACATAATTAAGGAATCTAGCTCGTTTAGATGTGTCGTGAGATTGCGGAGAAGGTGAAAATTTCGTTTGGCTGCAAAGACAGTACGTTTTAACACATCGCCCTTAACGATATTGTCACTCGCTAGCAGTCGGATCTTGCGTTGCACGCTACGCACATCTGCTGAAATGGCGACGCCAAAAATGGTCTTCAGCAACTGCCCGCCGAGATCGAAGAAACCGCGTTTAGTACGGTTTGAGGGACTGTTGGGGCGATACTGCTGAATCCAAGGGAGGGCCAGCGTATCGTTAAGTTTGTATTGTGTGGCGTGTATGTTTTCCAGAGTGTGAGCATAGGTGGAGGAGAGTAGTTGTTTATATATGGTAAACGACTTAGTCGGAGTAGAGTATGGTGGGTGGATAGGTGCTTTAGCAATAGCGATTGCGTGGGAGAGTAATTTTCGTTGGCAGGCGTTGAGCGTACGGAAAATAACGTATGGGGCTTGTAGGTCGAAAATCACATTCAGGTGGCCTTTTAAAAAATGGCCATCCGCTAAGGTTTCGACCACAGCGCCGGGGACGATGCGGTAGGTACTACTAGAAACAGGAAAAAGAATGAAGACAAAGGTAAGCACAGTGGACGAGGTTAACATTGCTGATAATTTCTTTTGGGTGGGTTAGCGGTTACTTCCGAGAAGTTCTCCAGGAAGGGAATTTGGGTCTCACCTTAGGTTTGACCGAAGGTCGGTCCGGGGGACGAAGGGGGTGAGGTGGATGGGTCGCCGAAGTAGTGGCTAGTGACTCGGGTATTCGCGCAGTCGGAGCAGGCCGAGTCGATGGCAGCAGGGGTGTTTTCGGTGGTAGGGAGGGGCTTTGTGTAGGTGTCTTGTCTTGTGTAGGTGTCTTAGGGACGGAGTGGAGTGTGGGTACGGGGTCGGAGCTTGGCTCGAGTATAGGGCTATGTGTGTGTTCTAGTGACTCGGGTATTCGCGATCGGGAGCGAGTCCACGGGCCTTGCGACGACTCCTGTGGTCGAAATCGATACGTCACTGTAGGGTCTGTTTTAGGGTCGTCGATAGGTGAGGGTGGTGATGGTGAGTCGGGGGGCTCCTCACTGGCTGCGGGGCCCTCCGGTAAAATTTTAAAGTTTGGAGTTGTCTCCGGGGCTTCCAACTCTGGTGTGGAAGGAGCAGCAGGGAGTGGCTCCAGTTCATTGTCAGGTTCAAGGGGTTCTAGGATAGCTTCCTCAGGCTGTACGGACAGGGTAGTCCGAGGGGGCCTTAGGTAGTCTTCCCACTCGTCCGAATTCTCGGTTTCGGTTTGGTAACGCGGGGTTGGGTTGTATCCCCTTGTTGTCGGGACGACTTCGGTTGAGGGGGATTCGGATCCTCATTCGTAACCTTAATTTGGTTGGCATGAACAACCTTTTTCTTTAAGGTTTGCAAGTGTTGGATCGTGAAGGTGTTATGCCCCAGGTCTTCGAGGACACGATATGGTCCTACCCATTTTGGACAGAGTTTACGACTGAGGCCCGGAGGCTTCGTACCTGCCAACCAGCAACGGTTTCCAGGTATTATGGTCCGTTGCTTAGGGTACCGCTTGTGTTGGTAGTGGACCATTCGGTCGGTCTCATGGTTGAGACATCGTCGTGTATCTTCGAAAACTTGGAACGAATGGCGAGCCAGGTCGTCCGCATAGCGTTGAGGTTCCTGTAGGTCAAATCCCTCTTCGTGGAGTCGTTTGGGAGGTCGAAAGGAAATCTTGCATCGTAATGATACAATCTAAAATGAGGGGTGTCACCGATGAGTTGACTGTGGTTGTTGTTAACAGTCCACTGCACCATGGAGATGCACTCGTCCCAATTACGTTGGTCCGCGTCCACGAGATGTCGTAGGACGTTAAGGATCTTTTCGTTCTGCCTCTCAACCAGACCATTTGCTGCCGGATGGTACGGTGTTATTTGTACCTTTTGGATGTGGAGACGTTTGCATAACTCTACGAACATCGCGGAGGTAAATTCCCGAGCGTTGTCCGAGAGCAGCACGACCGGCGTATTGTGCCGTTGAATTACTCGTTCGAGTAAACACTTGGCAATGATCTCCGATGTATGGGCAGGCACCGGTACAATTTCATTATACCTGGTAAAATGGTCGGTGAAAACGACAACGTATTTATTTCCATTTCGACTTTGGACAAAGGGGCCCATCACGTCCATTCCTACGCGCTCCCAAGGTCTAACAGGAACGGGGTACGCATGCATATGCGCGGTGGGCGGACGCGCTCCTTTATGCCTGGCACATGCTGAGCATGCCTTGCAATGTTCTGTTACCTTGGTGCGCGTAAGTGGGAAATGGTAACGCGCTTGGACCAACTTTAGTGTCCGTTCAATTCCGGGATGCCCAGCACAAACGCTGTCGTGGCAAAGTTTAATTGCCACGCCTTGAAGACTCTCGGGAACTTCTGCCACGTATTGCCCAGGAGAAATTTGATAATTCAAAATTTGATCCTGGAAAGCATACAACTGGTGAAGTTCCGAATTTGGTTGTGCTTTTAATTGCTGCACCAAATTAGAGATATACGAGTCCTTGCGTTGTGCCTCGAAGAGTGTGTCTCTATCGAAATTGGGAATAGTCTCAATACGATGAATTCCACGGACCTCTTCGGGTTTATTTATTCGGGATAAACAGTCCGGGAGAACGTTGAGTTTTCCGGGACGGTGAACGTATTCGGGGCTAAAGTCCTGGACGGTAAGAGCCCAGCGACCTAATCGCCCATCGGGTAGTTTTTTGGAAAATATAGAGGTTAACGGAGCATGGTCCGTTTTTACTGTTATTTTATACCCGTAGATAATGTTCTTGAACTTCTTCAGGGCCCATACGATGGCTAAAGCTTCTCGTTCAGTCCCTGAATAGTTACGTTCGGGCTTGGATAGTAACCGACTCGCATAAGCCACAGGTAGTTCGGTACCTTCTACTTCTTGGAGTAGGACGGCACCTAACCCGTAGTTAGAAGCGTCCGTGGCTACTATAAAAGGTTTACCAAAATCCGGGAACTGCAGTATGGGTTCTTGCAGGAGTTTGTCGCGGAGATCAGTAAAAGCTTTCTGATGCTCAGAATTCCATTCAAAAGTAGCCTTCTTTTTGAACAAATTGGTCAAAGGAGCGGCTATGTCTGAAAACCTAGGAATGAAATTGCGATAGAATCCTACAAACCCGATAAAGGTTCGCACTTCATCAACGTTTCGAGGAACAGGGTAATTTAGGAGAACCTGAAGTTTGGCGGGATCCGGTCGGATTCCGTCAGAGGCAAGAAGAAATCCTAAATACACAAGCGAGGATCGGAAAAATTGGCACTTAGCCAATTTTAGTTTGAGGTTCTCATTCGAAAGACGTCTGAAGACTTTGGCAAGACGTACGAAATGTTCTTCGACGGTATCGCTATAGATCACTATGTCATCTAGATAGACTAAGGCATGAGAACCTAATAATCCGGACAACACAATGTTCATAAGTCGAGAGAAATTCGCGGACCGTTTCGGCATCCGAATGGCAAAACATTCCACTCGTAATGGCCCTGGTTGGTAGTGAACGCAGTACATGGCCGTGACTCTGGAGACAGAGACATCTGCCAGTACCCTGAAGCTAAATCCAGCGAGGTAAAATATTTAGCTTTACCAACATATTGAATGACCTCCTGCATGTTGGGAAGCGGAAATCGGTCTGGAACGGTCACTTTGTTGAGGCGTCGGTAGTCGATGCACGGCCTTAACGTTCCGTCTTCTTCTTGACCAGGATCAACGGAGAAGACCAAGGACTAACCGACGGTCGGATAACATCCAAATCTAACATTTCCTTTACGTGTTCCTCAACAACCAGCTGCTGGGAGTGCGGAACGCGATATGGCGGAATGTAGATGGGCTTTGTGTTATCCGCGAGATTAATATGAAATGGGACGAGGTTTGAACGTCCCAAAGCATCACCCTTGAGTGCGATGATGCTTTCGTGTTCGACCAAGAAGTCCAGTAATTGGTCAAACAAGTCCGGGTCGCTGCAAAGGAAAGAATTTGCGGGATCGGACTCTAGACATGCTTTGTAAGTAGCACGTAATTTGCTGAGGTACGCCTCCAGGAGTACACCTGCGTACGTCGTGAGAAATAAGAATAGGCTCAGCTTGGGCCAAATAGGCCTTGCCTATTAAAGTATTAGGTTGTAACGTAATGGATTCGGAACCAACATTAGCGCACAGTAGGGATAGTTGCCTCTTCGCTGGTGCACAGACTGCGTGCAATTACTAAGCCTGAATGTTGGACTTGGTTTTCAAGAACATTCTCCACGACTACTGAAGTCGCAGGATCCACGTAAGTACCATCGTTAAAGGTAACAATTACGCGGAAGCAGACCTGTTGGTTGGGCTCAATAACGAATTCTTCCTTAACTCTCAACTGAAACTCATCGGTTGGAACAGACTCTGAACTAACTTTCAAGGAACGCCGGACTTGGCGTGCAACGGGATTTTCACCCGACTCTAAACCATTACACGGCGACAAAGCCGGAAAAAATGGAATCCCTCCATTATCAGGATTACAACAATCCTGTAGGGTTCCATCAAAATCGGGAACATCTTCCGAAATAACCTTCAATCCTGCTTCAACAGCAGTAGAAAAACGAACCTCTGGGTTCGACTCCGTATTCACTAACGGAATAAGTTGTCCTTGCACTTGGACAACGTTTGATTCAAACTTAAGATCCCAACCATTTCCTTTAGGAAGGGATAACCGAGTAAAATGTCGGTAGGAAAGTGCATAGAGTCTTGTACTATTACGCAATCGGCATCGAAGCCTAACTTGCCGAGTTTCAGTTTAAGCCTAACTTGCCCATGGAGGGTATGGTTCCTCCATTAACGTTCTTTAAAACAACCTTCGACGGGAAAAGTTCCAATTTGGAAACTCCCGGAATTCTATTCAAACTAGACTGTTTAATCAGGTTAGCGTTGCTACCTGTGTCTAGCAAACCAAACATATCTACACTTCGAACGCGAAGTGGAATGACAGCATCTTCAAACGTATTATTGATTGTGCAAACATATGACGTGGGAACGTCAACAGAGTTTGCCACAATTCTCTGTGAAGCGGGACGAGACTCATAGGTCTCGGGTTCAATGCAAGGGGTTTCTGAAAAGGGGAACTTAAAGGATTCTACAGTGGTATCTGGATTATTTCGTGCAGGGCCCTCGGGGTCCTTAAGTGGAGTAGTAACTCCTGGTTTTCCCACGCGGAATAGCTACCCCTGGGGAGGCAACCCGGCTCGCCTCTTACGGGAATCCTGGAGCCGGCAGGTCCTCTAAAAAATCATCGGGCGGATTGGTCGTCTCCCGACTTTCCAGTTGTAAGGCTGGTGATCTGGTATATCCCAGCTCGGTCAAACATTCTGTCATATTTCGAACTATCTGGTTCGATGGATTAGGGTAGGGTTAGTTATATAAGAGGGGGTTCCCTCATGGTATCCTTGTTGCGGTGGCCTTGTGGGAGGTCGAGATCCTTTGGACCACTCATTCCGTCGCTGGGACGGTGCACCCTTCTCCCGGCATTTGGGACGATCTCCCCGCCGGTGACCGGATTCCTGGCAGGAATCGCAATAAGCAGCCGCCCTGCATTGTTTTATGCCATGTCCTACTTGGCAGCAGTTGTAACACCGTAGGGGCGAACTTGGGGGAGTCTGTCGCGATGAGTTTGGTCGAGACCGGTTCGACGGCGCGGGCGTTGCAGAAGCAAACTTTTGCTTCTGGGGCCTTCCTGTTTGTTCGGTTGCATAACGGATGGACTGGGAGGTTTTGGTTCGTTCTTCCCTCGGTCGACGAATATTCAGATCAGTTGAGTTTGGACACGACTCCTTCATTTTGTTCACGACCGTTGCTAACGACGCGGTGAGATCCGCGTGTTTCTGGAATCTACTTGGTGGTGACTTGGTAGGTTCGCATACATGGCCGAAAAGGACAATATCTTCGCCGTTTGTGAGGACATTTTATAATCAAAAGCTCCGTCAAGGGCTAAGATGACGCTATTCATAGTGCCTTGAATGCGATTCCTAAATTCCATAAAATCTTCACCATCCTGCCAACGCAATCGGAACAAATTGGTCATGGCCACAAATGGTTGAGTGTCGCTGACATCTCGGAAATTGTCCAAGAGAATCCGACGATACTGGGTCCATGTAGTGGCCGCTTCTAAGTCGGGGTTAGTGTCAACAAACTTCGATGCTGACCCTTCTGTTAATTCAACAAACCGTTGTGCTTCCAAGATCTTGTCCTTGTCCGCGATCACCTTCTCATTCTCAAAATATATTTCCAGTTTGTGGAGCCAGTGTTGAACAAGTGGCTCGGTGGCCTTTCCCGCGATGGTTCCCTTAAATCTTGGAACGGACGTGGGTAAGTTGAGTACCCTGGAAACCAGAACATTTGTGATAGGTACGGTCGCGGCAGCAGCAGCAGTGGAAGCAGTGTTAGTGTCAGCCATGTTGATGTTGGGAATGCGGCGACGTTTGGGGAAGGACGGGCGTGGAGGTGTAAGTGGTAATAAAAATTCCCGGTCGGAATCGGAATCGGAATGTGGCATACACGTCACGCGCGAAAACAAACAATTGAAGTGTGTTTTGGCAGTGTGGTCCTAGTATATATAGTATCAGCGTGTTTGCGTTGTTTTTTTTTTGGGGGGGGGGGGTCCAAATTAAGTAAACTACTAATTATTTAATTAAAAAAAATTAGAAGTTTAAAAATTTGGTTAACTTAATCAAACGCAAAACAATCGAGGAAACCTCAACAATGCAGTAACACACTAAAATATCGTATATCAGGAACGACGTGATTGCTAAAAAAAACAAGTTATGCCAGTATTGTTCTATCACTCTCTTAAATAGGTGATATCAGAGTAATAAAAAAAACGGAATATGAGAAAAAATAAAGGTTGGGATAGCAAAAGGTTACTTGTAATCCGGTCGAATCGTTGGTCTCCAATGAATGAAGAGTCCCACACAAAGTCCCTTTCCGTATCCTCGATCCTAACGATGGCAACGTGAGTTCCAGCGGTGGTGGATCCTACCCTCTGCCTGAGTCCGCAAGGAAGTACCCTAGTCGTGCCCCAATCGTATTCACGGATGTGGCCTGCAATTAGGTCACAAGCGTAATTTCCGTAGCACCAAGTAAAACAAAAAATGAAAAGAAAAACCTAACCCTACCTAACCTATTCAATTACAAAAATAAAAATAAAATATTACACTCGGTAATTCAATAATGAAAACGAATTTAAAATAATTCACTTATTAAAATCGTTAAAGAAAAATAATAATAAATGACTACTCAGTCACAGTAATAGCGTATTTCACTATCACGTAATTAATTAAAATTACACGTTAATTTAAACTAAGTTTGATAATTAAGAAAAATTATTAAGTGGTAAAAATCACTTCACGGATCCCACTTACTCAAAGAGAAAAAAAAAAAAAAGAAAATTAAATTTTCTTAACGTTTGTTTGTAGTTACCATTCACCGTGAATTATTACGGTGGCAAAAGTATTGTTAATGTTAGTGTAGTGTAAACTGTGTACACAATTTAAAGGTTATAATTGGGTTAAGGGTAATCAGTGATACTTAATAGTTACGTTCATTTATCACTCAAACGTAAAAACGTTCGCGTGAAGTGGATCGAGAGAGGAAACTGAGGCGACTCGTGTCGTGGCATCAGCTGGCGTCTCTCTCGATTTGAAGGTCACTCGCAGATGAGACAAGGGCTGGGCGGTGACGTCATGTACAGCCGTGGCGCCTTCCGAGAGGAGTGAGGGAGAACCCGGGGCGAGATGGGCAAGACTTCGTTCACCCAAATTCCGGGTCCTGGGGGTACCTGGGTCCTCTGCGTCTCGGTGGGACCTCCAGTGTCGAGGGGTATGTCCCTAAATGGGCCACTCGATTGTTGAAGACGACTAAGGACGATGAATACCGGGGGTGGTCCCCTTGGTTGGAGTCGGAATTGTATCCGAAGGATAATAGACAACGTCACTCTCGGGTTACCAGTGGATGCACTCGGCGCTCGCGCCTTGTCAAAAAATGTGTGTGGATGTCACTGACCACTCTTACCTCAATTGGTTGTAAAGTTTCGGAAGATCACCTTTGAGTGCTTCCGTACGGAGGTTGTAACGAGTTTATGCGGTGAATGGAAACGACTAACTAAATTTAACAGAGTCTTTTTATTAATTCACTTTGGGACAGAATTCTTTTTATAGTAAAAATAATATTTAATTAAATTAAATGAAATTAAATTAATTAAATTAAATTAATTAATAATTAACTTTAGTTACGTAAAAAAATGGCGATTATATATACAGCTCTTAAGGTGAGACTTAAGACAGATTAATCGGACAAGTTAACTAAAGCGCAATGAACAATTTATATATATTTAAGTTAAGTTCCATTATCAAATGGAAGCTAAATTGATCCGGAGGGGTAGTGCCACTGCAGGAATAATTACAGACTTTAAGTCACAGAGTTTACGTATTATGAAGATGGTTAGAAGCAAAGAACCTCGTTTCCGACGCTCTCGGGGTTTTTATAACCTCGGGGTAGGCGGAGACGAGGTAAACTAAGGGTCACCCTCTTACGGGCGGAGCCTAACAGCAAGCGCCTATAATAGTTTTCTATATTCGAATTTAAGCGGAGGCGACGTTAATTGACTGCCTCGATTGGGAGATGGAACTTCGGGAGAGTTCCGGGGGCGAACCAATCATGATCGAAATAGGTTTCGCGGAATTTACATTTTTCTTTTGATAATAAAGCATAATTATAGGATCGAGAGGCGCCAGAGGGGCGGCATGAAGGAGGGTCGAACCTATACAAAAGGGAACTGATTTGGAAGGAATTTATAGGGCGCAAATGAATTTCATATTCGAGATAACCACTTTTGCGTGATTCTTTGGAAAAGAGAAATAGGGGTTAGGGAGAGCTGAAATTTGGTATGCGAGTAGGTCGAGCTAGGGGAAATCTGGTGGGCTATAGGTTGACACAATTATGCTTTATCTATGGGAATAGGTCAAGATTTTAGGAAAATTTAATAATAAAAAAATATAAAAACTGAGGTGTTTATAGACGCTTGCCTTGCATCACGTGATGCTGACAATAATAGAGACGCGGAGGGATCGAAGAATTCATGCGATGTGCATATTTTCATAAGCACCTCGCATCTAACAATTTAGATTGGGATTACTGGGATTTATGTGGATTAATGGGATTACTGGGATTTCTACGGATTACATGGGATTTCTGGGATTTATGTGGATTACATGGGATTTCTCCGCGTATGAAAGAATGCACACTCTGTGATGTCAGAACAAAGGAATTTTGGGTTCAAGGTTTAGAATGCAATTCGTCGGAGACGAACTCTTTTGTACCGTAAGGAAAAATTGAAGGGGGCTTTAAACAACGAAAATAATTTATGAGGGGGTTCCTGTGTTCCATTGAAACCCCTTCCGATATGTACCTTTTCAATATAAAATTTCGACCAGGCCAAATATATATATAAGGTCATATATATATATATATATATATATATAATATATATATATATATAAGGGGTTAGCCCCCGCCATTTGCAGCTTACATGTTTACTTATATCGAAATAGTTTTTAGTGATTATAAAAATATATAAAATTCTTTATTTATTGCAGGTATTAAAATTACTCTAGCTGATAAAGTGATAATATAATGGCTTCTCAATTAATTGTTGATTCGGAGAGGCAACGTGTGATAGATCGCATACGAGCAATAACATTTCGGGAAGCTCGTGATGCTGGAGCCACCTTTATAACACGTTCATGGGTTGCCAAAAAGTTGCGAAGAAGTGAGGACTTCGTCAAAAGAAATTGGAATAAAACTTTGGATGAATGTGAAATGGATACAACCAAATCTGGGCGCCCAAATTTGCCACACTCTCAGGAAACAAAGGACATCATTGAAAGCGGTACGCGTAAGCGGAAAAACAGCTGTGCTAAACTTTTTAGAGAGATCGAAGTGTTGAGAGGAAAGATCGTTAGTGGTGAGTTCATTCGACTGTACCGTCATAGGAAGGTTTAAAGCCTTGGCATGAACTTCCAAAGCCAAGAAAAACTCAACTTAACATCGATGACAGAATGTGGTTTGCCCATTATCTTGAAGATTGGGATGTGGATGATTTCATACATTTAGCTGTCTCCGATGAATTTTTTGTTTACATAACACGTCGGCCTAACTACCAAAATGATCGAGTGTGGGCCACAACACCAGATGAAATCGATGACAATGAACATTATCGCGAATTATTAAAAAGTCCAGACTTTGTTGGTGTGTTTGTTTTGTTCACTGCAAAGAAGTTCATGTGGGTGCTGAAGACAAATGGTCAGAGTTGGGATGGACAGTATTTTCGTGATATTATTCTATCCCAGCATGTCATTCCTTTTCTAAGAAACCCAAACAATGTTATGGATGTCGATCAGGTCACACTTCTGCACGATAAGGCCCCCTGCTTTAAGGCATTAGCGACCCAACAGTTGTTGCGGAACCATGAGATCGATTTCTTTGGAAATGAAGAATGGCCAGGAAATTCTCCTGACCTGAACGTCTGTGAACACATTGCATCAGTGATAAAGGACAAGGTTGAATGTCTCTTGTTTCAAGAACCTGCAGCAAATCGATTTTCGAAGGATACAATGACGCAACACATTCAAAGTGTTTTAGCAAATTTGCGTAACGATCAAGATCTATTCACGTTACTTTTGGCAAGCTACCCAAAGCGAATTCAGGCTGTCTTGGAAGCCAATGGCGGGAACACCAAGTTTTGATTGTTTCTCATTAAATGCAGAATTAAATTCTCTTTTGTAAGGTATGTTTAGTTTTACTGTACCTCCAATGGTTTAGGCCATGGGCGGGGGGGCTAAGGTTTATTGGAGCCCCGTATGTAAGGTTATTTATTTATATATATATATATTTATATATATATATATATATATATATATATATATATATATATATAATATACATATATATATATATATATATATATATATATATATATATATAATATTATATATATATATATAACCTTATATATAATATATATATATATATAAATAACCTTACATATATATATATTAGGGTGTCCCAATTTTCTTTCTTAACACGAACTGACCACTCGTGTCATGCCCGGATGTGGTTTGGGCTAAAGCATTGGCTGTGTGATTTTTAACTCGATCAGATGATATTTAGAGGTCCCGACGTTTGATGACTTTTTTTTGGTTTTCAGAATTGATCATGATGGCGTTGACAATATCAAACATCAAGTTGTGGCTTCTTGAGAGGTCTCCGATAGCAGAGCTGGCTAAATCTCGATTACCAAGTAATATGGACGTGTTGCTCCTTTTCTTCTACCATCACCGCGACCAAAAGAAGACAGATTCCAACAGTGTCAAGGCTGTAATATCGGCTGTATTAGAAATCTGGGCTAGAGCCAACTCGAATCTGGCAACAACCTCCGTTCATGCCTCGACTAAACTGAAAGCTTTGGTTCAGAGGTATCGAAATTTGCATAAAAACAAGAACAAGACTGGAATGACTTACAATATGCAGCGGGATGTATTCTTGGCTGATATGGAGGATATTTTTGATGTCGCCCGCTCAGAAGTTCTGGATCGGGGAGATATCCCTCTTGAAGACAAGGAATTCCTCATTTCCCAAAGGGCAGATCGACATACGAGTTACATGGGAGGTGAAGATAGAAAATATAATGCAGCCACAATGAAAAGACAGGAAAGGGAAAGAGCTCTTGAGCGGGCACACCGGCGTCAAACGGAGGAGGCTCTAGCTGTAGGAGTCACAGAAGAGGCTACCGACAGCAGTTCTAGCACATCGTCAGCTGACAGTGGAAACGAAGCCGTCACTTGTGGACTTAAACTTTCGAAAGCTCCCAAACATGACAGACTAAAAGAAAGTCTGAGTGATCTTGACCTGGCAGCAACTTGGGATCGCGAGGGCCTTTCTGTTCGACAGGCAACATCAGCGTTTGCTGCGACTGCAAAATCCCTAGCTCTCGGTCCTGACAGTGTTCCATCAAAGAGCACGGTTCACCGCTTCCGACAAAAGGCCCGTACAATGATAGGGACCAATGTTATTGGCCACCTCGAGCAGCTTCCACCTCGACTGCAGATCCACTGGGACACAAAGATACTCACTGACATCGAACAGGAGGGTAAGTCAGTCGATCGGATTGCTGTTGTGGTGACTGGGGATGGTGTGGAAGAGCTATTAGGAGCACCGAAAATAATAGACGGCACAGGACAGCAAATGGCAAGCGCAGTCCATCAAGCGCTCACCCTAGTCGGAATTG
>JAJOZX010006407.1:245000-258858 GCA_023014485.1 Bathynomus jamesi | reverse complement strand
AACCATAACAAAATTTTTCATGACGCCCAGTTTGACGTGTAAGGGTGGTAACAAAAGCTTGCTCGATTCTACAAGTGGAGGATACTGAACATTTTTTGTTCCAGGTTCCACTGAGTGTCGGAGTGGCCAATCCTTCTTGATGTAATGAGAAGTCCTAGCCCGACTATCCCATTCACACAGAAAACAGCAATACTTAGTGTAGCCCGGCTGCAGTCCAAGCACGAGAGCAATAACTTACAAATCACCACAAACCTGCCACTGATGTTTGTCATAGTTTATGCAGTTCAAAAGTTGCTTCATGTTGTCATACGTTTTCTTCATGTGGACTGCATGACCAATTGAAATTGATGGCAATACGTTGCCAACATGCAACAAAACAGCTTTTAGACTCAACTTCAATGAATCAATAAACAGTCTCCACTCATCAGGATTGTGAATAATGTTGAGAGCTGCCATCAGACCATCGATGTCGTTGCAGGCTTAAAAACACAGCCAGTCGCGAGTCGTATGGTGTAAACGGCTGACAGGCTTAAAAACACAGCCAGTCGCGTTAGTTTAGAGACTTATATACATATATAGGCTAAGTAGAGCGAAAATTACTCTTACAACAAGTTCTTCAAGTAAAATGTACACTTCCTGAACTCCCTCAATGGTTTCTGAAGCCAGCCAGTCGGCACAGCCAGTCGTATATGGCTTAGATACACACACACAATCATGGCATGTACCATATAAATATAACAGCACAGCCAATCGTATTTGGTTTAAGCAAACATGGCATGTATACACACACACACATATATATATATATTAGGGTGGTCCTCAAAAACGATTTTTTATTTTTACTGCTCCCACCCGATAAAGTAGTTCCACTTCATAAAAAAATTATTTTGGCAAAATTTTTACCAGATCCGATAATATTTAGGGGTGGCTGTCAAACTTTAAATTTTGAACGAAATCCTTAAAATGGGCAAAATCTGCAGCATCTAAATTTGCTGGCCACTTGTGGTACCTATCTGAGGAAATGGTGGGATTGGCACTGTTTGATGCTTCTGTATCAGTAGACACAAAAAGATTAATTGTAAAGGGAATTAATGAGACAGAAGGCAGCCTAAAATGTCCTAAACGTGTGAGCCTTCGTCAAGATCATCTCCCAACATTGGATTCCTTGAGCACGAGAAACTCTTTCAAGCTTATACGGGCCCTCAATATCAATACTGCATTTATGCAAAAAGACCCGTCAACATGGGACTCAGATGATGAGTTTCAAGAGGCTCTTCGGAAAGTTGAAAACATCAAGGTCGTGAACGACAATGCCGAACGCGGGATTGCACTTATCCAGGATTATAGTGGAAAACACACTAAGAATGAAGAACAACTTCAATACCTATTGAAAGTCGTGGAGCAACACAGGAAGAAATATCCGGAACCTACTAAGAAGATCTTAAACAGTGAGCTACAGTGAGTGGTCTTGCCAGCCATGACGATTCAAAATACAGTAGTACGTCATCAGTGTTATGTATAACGCTTATAATTTAAAATATATATGCAAAATAAAAATCTTTTAACTACACATTATATCAGTGGTTCCCAAGTGGTGATCCATGGATCCCTGGGGGCCAATTGAGATTGTTCAGGGGGTCAATAGAAAACCCCCGCCTTGCAGTTTTGTGGTAACTTCAAGCTTCGACAGCCACCTCTAATTATTATCCGATCGAGCTCAAATTGAAGCAGCATTATTTTCTTATTAAGTGGAACAACTTTATTGGGTGGGAGCATGTAAATTACCAAAAAAAAATATCGCCTCTATAAGGGAGGACCACCCTAATATATATATAGTATATATATGTACAGTATATATACACAGTTATTTCTTGTATGTACATTTTTTAAACAGTATAAAGGGGAATTACAATTACATCCCTCTGTTTATAGCATATATCTGTATCACTCAAAAGTAGCAAACACGCACACACACACACACACACACAAACACACACACACACATATATATATATTATATATATATATATATGCGAACGTACCTTCATTCATGTTAGGTTACCTCTCCCCCCCTTGAGAGCCTATCCTGACCTCCATCATTCATAGCCCCCCATGCATAACCCCCCCGAACCATCGGCAGTAACACATTATTACAGCAACAACTAACCACCATCCATTAGACCAGTAAGGTCTCAAAAATGACAACAAAAATAAACGAGCTATTAATCTTGTCATAAGGTAATAATTTCCACTATGAGGTCAATGTTGTACTGTATTGGAGTGCTATCGGCTTTTTCAAACAAAAACTGAAACAGGGTAAACAAAATTCAAAACAAAAACAAATTTTTGCCTTAATATACAAATATATCTTCAAATTATATAATTTAAAAAATATTAATTCAATTTTAGGTAAATATTTGGCTGGACACAGGGGCTACATTTTTCTAGTGTCGTTTTCTCTGCTTTGTTCGAATCTGATACCCATTTTTTGTGCAAATGAATAGAAACTTTTTTTTTTTCCATTCCAAAATACGGAGTGTTTCTACTCATTTGCACAAGAAATGTGTGTCAAATTCCAACAAAGAGAAAACTAAACCAGGAAAGTGTAATTCTAATAAAAAACTAGCTAACCTAACTAAATTAACTAACCTAACGAACCTAGCCTAACCTAACCACAGAGCACACCAAAATACACTAGAAAAATGTATTTTTTATTTCAACTTCAGGCCGTCATTTTGGTTTAAACTAACGAAAATATCATTACTTAACCTAACCAATCATCAAGGGTGTACAGTTGACCTAACCGGGCATTCAGTTGACCTAACAGGGCATTCAGTTGAACTAACTGGGCATTCAGTTGGCCTAACCGGGCATTCAGTTGGCCTAACAGGTTAATATTGGTTATTTTACCTAAATATCTTCTGATCTTTTCGTATTAGGCACTCACTGTCATATTTCGGGCAAGTTGAGGATGAGAGAATAACGCCATAATTGATAAAAACATCCAATGCTTTCTCTTCATCTAGGGCACATGACGAATCAAGTTCTCAAAGTCAGAAACCACACGAACAGCACGTCATAATTCTATCACAAACACGACCAAACTGAATCCAATTAGAAAAAAAAATAGACAGAACAGAAACCAACTAACTAATTAAGTCGCAGAGTAGCGAAAAAATAGCCCAATCAGGAAAAATATTTTATGAAAAAAAGTACTTTATAGCCAAAACAGGAAATATTCACTATAAAAATGCAACTTGTAATTTTTTTCTATAATCTTGCATTTCCACAAAAAATGATTAGTACCATCGTAAAGAGCATGAAAACTAGTGCTAGTGAAACACAACCTCTCATTTCTCGTTAGCCCTGTGTCCAGCCAAATATTAACCCAATTTTATAATAATCCAGATTTTTTATAAGATAACTCAATTATTTTTCAGCAAAAAAATCCTTTTTCCACGCATCAAAGAAACTGAAACATGGTAAAAAAACAAACAAATTTTTCCCTTAATATACAAATATATCTTAAAATTGTATTAGAGTATAAAATAATATTCAGATTTTATTTTTAGGGTAACTTAATTATTTTCAACAAAAATTCCCCATTCCACACATCAAAGAAACTGAAGCATGCTAAATAAAATGGATCACTTTAACATATTGCTTCCCAGGAACCTCTCTTTAACATAATGCTTCCCAGTGTATATCACTTTAACATATTGCTTCCCAGTGTTAATCACTTTAACATATTGCTTCCGAAAAATAGACATTACACAACCAATTACAGTTACATTACAATAGTTTATAATATTTAGAGAATAGCTAGTCGAGAAAATGTAAATTTATGAACAACTTAACTTATTATGCTTTGCCATTTTTTGTGAATGTAAAATATTTGGATCACCTCAAGATCAGGGTCCCAAGCTTTCTTTAGTTAGCCTTATAAGGCTAACTAATGAAAATATCACGACCTAACTTAACCAATCATTAGGTCAACTGTACGCCCTTGACGATTGGTTAGGTTAGGTCGTGATATTTTCGTTAGATAGCCGAGCTTACCAAATTCTTTCTAACCAACCAACCTTTCTCTTTTAACATATTGCTTCCCAGTGTTAATCACTTTAACATATTGCTTCCCAGGAGGGATCACTTTAACATATTGCTTCCCAGTAATAGGATATAGGATTTTTTGTTGGAAAAAATTTGGTTGGATCACTTTCACATATTGCTTCCCATTGGGAAGCAATATGTTAAAGTGATCCAACCAAATTTTTTTCACCAAAAAATCCTATTTCCTATTTTCTGAAAGAGGGCGGAGCCCGTATTTTACTGTATAAGAAGACGGCGAGCAGCAAACACTTTATTTCAGACCATAAAAGCAGAAATAGAGGGAAATATATAAGACAAATAAATACAGGGAAAATATATATATATATATATATATATATATATACACATTCAACTGCAAAGAACACGCAGTATAAATAACGTAAAGAACGACGCTTGTATAGGAGATATTCCGCGCAAGACGAGAGAGAGAGAACGAAACAAATGAAAAAATGAGGTAACCACCCGGGAATCGAACCCGGGATCTTCCGATTGCCGGTCAGATGCGATACCATTAAACCATGGGCCTCACTCTTCCAAATGCCGTAATTCTTCTACATACTCGCAGAAACCAATGCCCCAAGGGGGCACCTCCCGCATGCCGTAACATTATATACGTTCAACTGCAAAGAACACGCAGTATAAATAACGTATATAATGTTACGGCATGCGCGTAGTTATGTTTTTTATTTTAATAAATTAATGTAATTACATTGCATTTTAATAATTTTAAATTAGGCAAGGTTAAGTTAGGTTAGTATTCCATTTATATTAATATTAAAAACATTATGGGAAGCAATATGTTAAAATGATCCAATCTATTTCTTAATAAATAATTTACGAATACATAATGTAATAGATAAATTTAAAGTTACATTTTATTGTAATATATATATATATATGTATATATTTACATTAACTTATTAAAATAAAAAAATATAACTACGCGCATGCGCAGTAGAGTCAATGCGTCGATGTGTCACAGGCGTCTATATATTACGCGACAGATGCAGTCCAGTTAGTAGGGTGCAGGGTTGCCTGATATCTTTATAAATAGAGCCAATCAATTTTAGGCATCCATGACTGCATGGACTGTGGAACAGCTGCGTTTCATAACTGAGCAATATTATGAGCATGGAAGAAGTGTAGTTTCAGCTCAAAGATCTTTCAAGACAAATTTTCAGATGTCAAAATCACCTTCTAAGAGCTGAAACTACACTTCTTCCATGCTCATAATATTGCTCAGTTATGAAACGCAGCTGTTCCACAGTCCATGCAGTCATCTTGAAGGGTTAGTTTTAACTAACACTTTTATTTTGTTTTGTATCTTATCTTGTCTTGTATTGTCAAAACCTATACAATCCTGCACAAACTTGTAACTATCCTCTTTCGAATGATGCGTATGATTTTATAAAAGGACTTATACTTTAAGAGTTACAGGGGTTTCTTTTGGGTCCCATTTCTCTGGATCACCCTTTATATAGCATTGTTGCAAGAGGTCGAACCTCTACCCTTGTAAATTCTTACCTGAGCCATTGTCAAAAGAGGTCGAACCTCCTTCCCATAAAATTCCTGCCTGAGCCATTGTTGCAAGAGGTCAAACCTTACCCTCGTAAATTCCTGCCTTTGCTTTCATTTTATAAGGACCCCATAAATTTCCTGACCATCAGCGGCTATCGTAAGAGGCTGTAAATTCATCTCCCTCCTTCAGTGCCTCTTTCTGTATAAACTTCGTGCAATAAAAATCATTTGAGTGAAAGAAAACTCCCATTGAGAACTGAAGTGTTTGCATTCACTCCTTCGAAAAAATTCGGTAGAAACTAAGATATTTATAATTCTTGTTACTCGGATGTTCTACGGCTAAGGCCGAGCTTAACCAAAAAGGACCACCTTCGTTGGATCGTCCAAAGTGCATTCATCATAAAAGTCGCAAGCGGGAAGTGGCCCGTACACGCGCGATATTTATAATATTTGATGCATTGCATCACAAAAGCATTCCTAAGGAAGGAAACATCAAAAGGAGACTGCAGTGGGACAAAAAATATGAAAATTTTAATGTAAGCTGAAGTTGATAAAGCCTTTTTCGTGCATGAAAAAAAAGAGCATTACCTTTCCACCTCCATCTCAAGTCACTCTGCCATATCAAGAGAACATCACCTCAAAATTTCCTTTTCCGAGGAGGTATAATGACAGAAAACACGAATCCATCCTTTGCATGATTTACTATCTGAATCAGTGGTCCGCAAAGATTTTACTCGCGATCCTCCTTGAATAAGCAAATAAATATCGCAGTCGCTTCCTTCTAACAATTTAATTGGTATAGTTTCATGAAAGACAATTTTAACTAATTACCTTTATGAATTTGAACTTTCATCATTGATAATAAAAATAATCTAAAAATAATTGTTGCAAACGTTTTTTATTCATAGTCACATGAAACAGAAAAAAAACAAATAAATAACGCTTATTAACAGCTTTAATAAAGTATTTTATTGTATATTCACTTGAAGTCACTCACAGCCGTTTTGTGACTGGTTACAAATCGCTTTTCAGAACCCCTTCCCCATTTCTAATGACTATTGACGTTCGGGTTCCAGTTTATGCACCAACTGATCTGAAGCAAAAAGGACAGAATACGCTGTATTATGGAATGCCCTCCAAATCATTTGATCTGCATCCATCGAGAAATAAATCTGAAAAGGAAAAGCAAATCCTAACAATTTTACTGGTCTCTGGTAAGTGATACAACGAAGTTAGAATATCACCCGAACATACCATAAATATATCGATTAAATCAGTGCCCACGATGAGTGCCTGCTGTTTTGGCTACAAAAGGAAACCAAATGAAATATGAGAGTGTAGACTTTATTTACAGTTTAATTCCGGTTTTCGGATAACATCTCCAGTATTTCTTTTGTTTATTGAATAACGAATCGATAAAGTTTCACAACTTGTTCTTTCACTATCCAAATGCTATGCAATATAGGACCAGATTTATAACTCTTTCATCCACTGTATGTTTTGAATATTCACAACTAAACAAGATTTCAAAAAAATAAAAATAAAAATAAGAAAAGTGTGCCAACTTCTCTAATAGAGACTTACGCAAAGTTCGTAATAGTTTAGAGAGACATTTGGTATATTTATATGGTCTCACAGCCTACAGTTGAAATATTTATTAAATTTATAAAGCTTCTACAATATATATATAATATATATATATATATATATATACATATATATATGTTACACACAGACCGTGCGTAGAACAAGGAACTCTTCTGGGAAAATTAAATCCACTATAGTTCGAATAAGTAATGGTAAATGACAAATACTAGTGTTTTCTTTTCATGATGTTAGCCCGACGTGGGCAACGGGTCACTCGCAGAGAGGCCCCAAAATAGACGCTCAATTCTGCCAGTTGGGGATTAAGTTTTGGTTTTTGGCTGAAAATACAATAGTTACCCCTTTTTCTTTGATGTATTCAATCCGACGTCGTGAATACAGCAAGTTTTTAGCATATATTGAGGTTCTGAATATAGTAGGCTAGGTGCAGCTGTAAACCCTAGATCTTGTCCCAAAGCTGGATCTTATCTGCTTGGTAGATAGCTAGTGAGAGAAACTATATTTTGGGGCCTCTTTGCGAGTGACCCGTTGCCCACGTCGGGCTAACATCATGAAAAAGAAAAACTATAGTATTTGTCATTACCATTACTTTTTGGAACTATAGTGGATTTAATTTTCCTAGAAGAGTTCCTTGTTCCATGCACGGTCTGTGTGTAACATAAAAGATCTCAGGGGGACCATTCTGAGTTCAATCCAATATATATGAAAATGAAAATGAAAATGAAAAGGTTTATTGGAAGACTATAGTCCATATGACAAATATCATTAATACAATGACAGTTCATATACTAAGCATAGAAATATATACAATTGATTAGAAATAATACTGTAATGTCGAAGTTAAGTGGAGCTACAGACAGACGTTTTCGTACCAAGAAGTCCATAGCTTAGAGGAAAAATGGCAGGAATCATGGATAGCTTGGATGATCGGGTTGATTGATTTTTTAATTCTTTGCATTAGACTGTGTTGAGCGCGTCTTGTTACCTCCGGGAAGCTCGGGACATTGCTGGTAGCAAACATTTGCGAAGCTGAGCATCTTGGGGGTAATTTATGTAAGAGTCTAAAAGACCTGTTGTACAGCAAATTTAGGGTTCTGCCAGAACCTTTTTTATAATTCACCCAGAGTTGCTGTCCGTATATATTACTGCAGAAAGTACGAAAGAGTGTGTCTTTAACTTCACTTGTACAGAATAGAAAGTTCCTTATGGTCATATTCGCTTTAACACACAGGCTTCGAGATTGTTTTCTTATATCCGAGTCATCACTCAAGGAGCTGGTAATAGTTTGACCCAAATACTTAAACTCTTGTACTTCCTCAATTACTTCACCTTTCATTTTAAACCTTATATCAGGTGGCTGATTACAGCTTTTAGGATGAAATTGCATAACCTTAGTTTTTGTAACAGAGGGACTTATTAACACCATATCATCGGCATAAACTAAGTTATTTGTCCTTGTGTTATCTGTACAACATCCCACTGTTGCCTCATTAAGTGAAGCAATTAATCCGTCAATATACACATTAAACAGCATAGGGGAGAGCAAGGAGCCTTGTCTCACCCTGCAAGAGGAGCCAAAACACTCGGATAGTATATTGCCCCACCTAACAGTGAAAGATTGGTGGGAATACCAAAATTTCAATAAATTTAATATGTACATGGGAACCTTCCTGTCTTCTAGTTTTGCAAATAAAATATTGTGGTTCACTCTATCATATGCCTTACTTATATCAAGGAAACAGCTATAAATAGTTGAATTATTGTCAATGTATTTAGATATTGTTTCTTTAAGCACATAGATACACAGTAGGGTGGCTCACTTTTCACTTTTTTAAAAAGATTATAGCTGGTCAAAGTTTTTTCCCATGATTTGGTTCAGTGGAAGTACACTGACACCATTTTTACCAAAATCGATCAATATTTAGGGGTCGCGCATCGACCTTGAAAATTTCAATTTTGGAAAGTTGGCGAAATTGACAATTTTTTACTGAATAAAGATAAATCTTCAAATTACCATATTTTCTGAATCCTCTCAGTGAAAAAAATCCTCTCAGATACTTACCAAGTTGATAGGACAAGTGGTTTAGAAGTTATACTCACCTTGAGATAGCATTAAAATTTAAAATATCGTATTTGTCCCCGTACCTCCATATGCTGTCTGCCATTGTCTGCTTTTTAGGATAAGATAAAACGAAAAACGAAAGATCAAATGTATTTTGTATTAAAACGGTTTACCGATATCACTAAAGGCACTTACTCCGGTGCCCCTAACTATGTTCAAAAACTGTATGAATCGTGGTTAGAACACACGTTATCTTAAGGCGTGCGCCATGTACTCTCTCTGCTAACTCCCTTTCCCTCTGCGCTACGTCATCTTGGCAAGTGACGACTTCTTGAAGTCACCGAGTTCTTTCCGGCTCTTTTCCACGAGCTGAAGAAGACCCTGCAGCTGTGACTCGTCTTTTGTGACAGTGTTCGCGTAATCTTCTATCAGTTTTATCCCTCTCTCTGCCACGTCGTTGGTAACTTTCAGATGCGAGATGACATTCTTCAGATCACAGTAGTTCTTATCTTGATCCCACTTATTCACCGGCAGAGTGAGCCACGTAGACGCGCACACCTGCACGCCTGTGAACACGAACCACGATGACTCATCGATCAGGTCCGGAAGGCGCGTCGTGTCATCAACCGAGACGTTGTCATACGTGAAGTCCTGGGGCACAGCGAGGCGGCACAGCTTCTTTGCCATCTCGTGCGTCACAGTGTCTTCCACTTTGTCACTGCAGAGGGCGAAAACGACGGTCTGAGGCCTCAGATACCACAAGTGCCGCCTGATCACTGCCAGTGAAGCCTCTGCAATCTCGCGATCCACAGCCCTGTACTGCAGAAGACGCTGGTACAACACAAGGTCATTCAGCGGGGCATCAGCTGCGACAGGAGCTGCCAGCCAGGTAGGTGCGTAGAGGAGTGCAGTAAATAGTACCACTCTCTGAAGGTTCTGTACCAGCTCGTCGTCGAACTCCAGCTGACCGCTGAACATCAGGAGCTTCGTGTAGTAGATGATCTGAAACGAATACGCACTGTGATGTATAAATACCGATACCACTCCATATAAGTTTGTTTAATGGTAAATTATTTATCTTATTTTTTTCTGGTAGGGACTTCAAATGGCTGTTTGCAGAAGGCAATACAATATTTAACTTCTAATTCAAAATACCAACCTTGGCCATCCACCTCGCATGATGGTAGGCTCCTGAGCGCATGAAGTGTGTGCCACGACGTGGCTTGGCCCCGAGTACCAGGAGTGTAATCTCCGCTACTTCTCGGTAGTCTTCTCTGACAAGACCAGAAGCGGTGCCGAGGAACTTGACTCCCTCATCTCGGAGCTCCATCAGCCACGTCACCTCCGCCAAATGCTCGATCTCCAGCTCGCGATAAGTCGAGAGGTCGAGCTTGTCCCACCTGAAAGGGGGGTTATGAAAATATTGCATGAAAACGACTGAAGTTTCCCTTTTCGACTGCTATTAACATCATTAGTAGAAGGACGCTGATATCTCAATTGCTCTGAAGGCAAAAAATCATTGGAGAAAACAAATGCGCCTTAGACTTGAAATTCACCTTCTCCTCAGATACTGGAACAAAGGTTCAGTTGGTGCTGTGGTTCTTCCAAACGCGGTGATGACCACTGCCCCCACGATGAGTTCCATAACGTGATGGCGACAGCCCAGTTGGAAGAGCGGTTTACCAAGCATGTTCTCCAGCCGGAACACCGCACCCTGCACCTTCCCCGTATTGGAGGAAGTTGTGTCGAAGCACAGTCCAATCACGTTGTTCTCGCATCCCCAGTCTTTGAGAGCACGAAAGGTCGCCTGGGCCTGGGATAGACCGGTGCCGTCAGCAACAGTCGGAACGGCCAGCAACTTTCCTTCTGTGCATTGGGGAGCTCCGGAGATGAGAATCGCCTGGCGGTGCTCCAATGATCCAAGAGAGTCCTGAAACGTATGTCATACATGCCAATCCATTATCGTCCACTGGAATATGTCAATCCACTGTCGTCACTGGAACATGTTAATTCACTGTCGTCCACGGTGATGGCAAAACTGACCTTGATTACTTTACCGTCCCAGTGGACGACAGCATGCCTCGGAGATACGAAGGATTTCTGCACAGCTGTCGACACTTCACAACGATGTGCCACTCTTCCACGGCGAGACGTGTCCTTCGAGATACTGAATTTGTCCAGGTCTGCGGGCGGCTCTGCCGAACGTAGGACTGCCGCCACGACACTTGCCACCTATGTGCGAAATTGAAAGGAAATTGACAAGGATGCGTATGGTTTTTATGTGACAAAATAATCACTAAATTTTCCGTCGTTACGTCTATTATATCTTTGTCAAGGAAAGATCATTACTGATATATACACACCTGATTATTGGACATCCGGAAGCGATCAGCCACTTCAATAACAGCCGGTGCATTGAGGATGCGGTGAGGAAGGCTGATTGATACAGTTGATTCTCTCGGCTGTCGGTATGGTGGTTCTAGCTGTGATTCGGAGTTGCTCGATGATCTGCTTTCCATAGATTCATCGTCGCTCTCAGCTTCGGTTCCTAATTTCGTTTTTGAGGTGCCTGGCTCATCACGAGATTGTTGTCTTGAGAGTTGCCGTCTTCTCTTGACAACGAACACTATCATTCCCACTCATTGTTGCCTGGCGCAGGCCCCGTTGATCCTCATAAAATTTAATATCTTCTTGTTTGTTGTTGTCTGAGAGCAGTCGACTTTTCTGTATCTCTTCAATAGACTCGGGAGCTCCGATGTCCCAGAGCTTGTTCAGATTTTCTGAAAACTTCTCCCTGCCTTTTCCCGCGTCACTGTCTCTCATCTTGCTCTTCTGCAGCGAGCGCCACTCTTCCCACAGTAACTCCAGTTTTCTTTCGCAGTTACGCCTCGTGATCGTCTTTATACGTGCCATGTTCCAAAATGCCAGAACATTGGCCACCGTGTCTTTTACGGCGGCCTTCCTGTCAGTAGTTTCCTGCTTGGCATAGAAGAAGTACTGAAGAACTTGATGGGTGGTTGGCAATTTGGCACCACCGATCGAGGAAGATGGCTGACCAATTAAGAAGACGTCCGTGGCTGACCTTAGAGAAGGTGGCGCTGTTGTTGCTGCTTTCTCTTTTCCAGAATAAGTAACTTTCAGAGTCTTCCCACTCCTGGTTGTTAACAGTTTATCCATTGTACTAAAGTCTAGACTTATCAAACAAGAATCAATTGACACAGTTGATCTGTAAAAAGCAAACTGTGATTAGTAAAAATATTGGTCATAGACATAGCGTGTGTCTCCGTACTTATTTTTGACCAGGGCAAGATATATACCCTCATGAACTCTGCAGGGATATAGCTATGAGCAAGCATGGCTGATAGGAGCAATGATATATGCAGACATACTACGTCATTTGCATATTTTAAGTGCTCATTCGATAAGTCATTTACCCCTGACGCAGAACCAGTCTTTAACTCTTTAATTAACCTCTTTACTTCAGAAAATGATATCAAAGTATTTTCCCTTGTCCCTCCCACAATCGTTTCGCTGCCATCTATCTTAAGATTATCCCTACTCACACTGTTAAGAATGTTAGAGTAGTTTTTTCCACAGCTTTGCAATTTCATCCTCCCCCGACACCCCATCTATTGTCGGGAGGACATTTTTGACACCCGTTTGATTCTTAACAAATTTCCAAAATTTGTTATTATCGTTATTTATGCGAGCTTCACAGGCTTTTCATGCTCGAATAGACTATTCTTCCTGTTTACATCGCCTTATGGCTGCCTTATACTGACACCGACTTCTACACATATTCATGTATACTGGTCCTAATCTGGGTCTACCATGAAAGCACCACAAATCATAGGCGTCTTTCGATTCCCTCTTCAGGGGGGCAATAAAATCATTCCATCCAGGAATAATCTTAATATGATAGTTGTAAAATTTAATCAGGGGGCTTCCTGCTTCTCTTAACAGGGATATTATCTTACTATAATACCTATCTATGAGTTTACAGTGAGAATCATTTGAGGAAGGATTATTACAGGCAAGGTGCAAATTTCTAAATTTTAAAGAGGTGGACATTGTTCTGTCTTTGTATTCTATTTTCTGCTGCAATATTAACATTGGACCAATCGACACGATTATTCTTACCTATTGAGTTCTTGTTAAGTCGTGTTGCCATAAATTGGTAACGTTAATTAATATTTCTAATAGTCAATGATCAGAACGACGGAAAATCATGAGAATATGAACTCTAACAATTCGATCCTTTAGATCAGGGGTCACGAACCTTTTTTTTGTGCAACGCCCACTTTTACGATTTTTTGAAAATTAAAAAAGCTTTCGCCCACCTTAGATCAAAAAGAATAAATCAACATAATCGATAAAATAAATAATAAAATACATGTTTAATTACCTTTAATGTGAGCTCACTAGTGGGCGCTACGCCCAGGTTGGAGACCCTGCTTTAGATTATTACTAGTGAGTACAATGATCAATCCACCTGGTGGTACCACTCATATCACTAACGTATGTAAAATTACCACTACTTGCTACCCCTAATATATCTTCATC
>JAJOZX010006407.1:222500-240000 GCA_023014485.1 Bathynomus jamesi | reverse complement strand
CACGACTCCAGGATTCTTCCAGTCTTCCAGACTGGAACCAGAACCAACACCCAGTTGACCGGCGTGTCACGACTTCTAGTTCGTCACATCCACCCTGAACCGGTGCGTTACGACTCCAAGTTCTTCACGCCTACTTTTCATCTAGGAACAAGTGGCCAGCCAGACACGTCTTCAGGACACACCTCAAAGGATTTCGCCGTAGGAATCTTGTTAAGTACAAAACTTTTTTAAAAAAAATTTCTAAACATTTGAAAAGTCATTATTATTAACAATTAATATTTAGTATTGAGCCAGAATTAACAAAAAACACAGTGAACACTTCAGACACCAGTGATACACTCTTTTTATTGAAAACAGTATTGTTATTTTCAGTTATTTTTACTATTCTAGTTAGTATAGTATAATTTTATTTAATGTACCAAACATAGTATTACCATACCATCACGTACATTTGAGTGAAATTTTGTTTACATTTTTATTTTTGTTTGCAATCTTTTCAAATTTTCCCCGAGTTAGGCAAATTGTTGTGCATTATTTTTTTTAGATAGTGTAGTTAGGAAAACCCCTTAAGTGATCATTCCATGAATTAAGATCGGTCAAGCAGACCTAATTAGAACATTAATAAGTACCTTCACATATGAGCGATTCAGACGGTGCGCTTTCTGACATCGAAGAATTACCTACACCCATTTTTCCACCTACCCCGCGCCCTTCAAACATATTCCCAAACACACAAGTCAGTATGTCTCAGTCTCAAACCCCCGCCCCAGCATATTAACTTAGGCAGATTAGTAAATCTTCCTCATACTGTTTTAATTTTTAAGGGGACCATAGATAATCGTTTTGTTGAACCGCGCGTAAGACCTTGGGTTGAGTCTTTAGAGCAACATTTCTTACGCGAGAATATTACCGATGATGATATAAAAATCAGAGAAGCAAAAAGATTTATTGACCCTAAAGAGGGAAATGCCCATGACACAGTCACTTACGTCCCATCAATTAGCGAAGCTATAACATGGGACGATTTTAAACAAAACCTATTAGAATTTTTTAAAGAAATAACCCTTGCACAACCCTTAGCCACATTAGAAGCAGTCTTCCAAGCTAAATGGAAGAAAGAGGAACACGAGGATTTAAACAATTTTATTACACGTACACACAAACTTGTAGGAGAAGCCCTCCGGGCCGCAGAAAATGCATGTGGCATAACTTTTACTTCGAAACAAAGAAATCTAATAGTAGCCACAACCATTTACCAAAACTACCCGGAGCGCCTAAAAAAAAGTTTCAGGAGTTTTTAAATGTTGACAAACCTGTCAGTGTAGCCATAAACAAAACACGGGAACATCACCCCGATTTAGCAAACCAAACTACCGAAAGGGTAGAGAAACCCCGTACATTATTCAGCAGCAGCCACAACACCAATACCAACAGCAACAACAACAACAATATAAACCAAGGCAAATACAGGGAACACCCCAGAAACAAGCCCCCCAAACCCAGAATACACGCCCTCCTCCACAGTGTTTTAACTGTGATAGTTTCGGGCATATGATAAGTCAATGTAATTACCCCTCGTATTGCTCCCACTGTCACGAACATGGTCATCGCCGTGGCGATCGCCAAAAGTGTGCTGATAAAGCCCCTGCAGGGTATAGACCCCACTTTCAGAAACCAAACCAACCACGTCCCCAAAACGTATCCCAAAAGTCAACCAATCCCCAGAAACCAGTCCATTCCCAGCCTCAGTCGAACTACCAACCCAATAGATCACGACCACAGGGTCACCCACACTCTTACCCCATGTATAAACCCCAATACAACCAGCAAGGTCAACTAGTTCGGTACGTAGAAGTACCCGGGGAGGAATCATTTTCCCCAGAGAACAGTTTTCAAGAACACCCTCAGCGTATGATATTCCCGTAGAATATGATCCAGGTCCTCCCATAGAAGACCATGTGAGCCCTTTTTTAGACCCTACATTGGAGGCAGCAGTTCAACCTCCTCCCTCCTAAATTACAGTAGTAAGCCCAGATACGCACACAAACTCCCCATCAGGATAATAGGTGCGGACCTCTTAGATTTAATAATAAATTGTAGTACGGATAACCAAGATTTAACTGCTCTCCTAGATACAGGAGCACACGCGACGTTAATTAAGAAACAATGCGTAGATGAATTACTAGAGAGTACAAATTATAAATATGAACTTAAGGCACCATCCTGCCAACTTAGAGGAGTTACGGGCACACCCATACCCACATACGGAGAAATTGAGTTATATTTAGAAATTGGAAACGCGGTATACCCCGCGAAATGTTGTATAGTGGACACAGTCGCCACCTTTCAGACAGACATCCTACTAGGGATGGATTTTTTTAACCGGAATCAATGGGAGATTTACCCAGCCGGAAAGTTAGTAAAGTGTCGAAATAGGACACACCATCTCCGCGAGGATGACAGACAACTTAATGCTAATAGACTTAGCTCAGTTCAGATTTCCGAAAGAAATAGGAAACCCCCTCTACTTGATAGCAGATCAAGTCGGCCGGTTGCATCCAGAGGGACAACCGCTCCAGAAATCAGACCCCAGGGTAATCAGTTCCAGTTGTTGAATCCAGTTGGATCAACCCAGGCAGTTTCCAGACAGTCAGTTTCCAGACAGTCAGTTTCCAGTCAGTCAGTTTCCAGTCAGCAGTTTCCAGTCAGCAGTTTCCAGTCAGCCAGTTTCCAGTCAGCCAGTTTCCAGTCAGCCAGTTTCCAGTCAGCCAGTTCCAGTCAGCCAGTTTCCAGTCAGTCAGTTTCCAGTCAGCCAGCTTCAGTTCAGCCAATAAGGCAAATTTTAGTCGCCGAACCAGAATCAGATTCACAATTTTTCATATGCCCTACCGAGCATATAACAGTAGCACCTTATGAGAAGATTTGTTTCCTAGCAAAAGTAGTTAACAGTCAAGGAAAATTATTAGAGTCAGAGCGTACTCTGATTACAGAGAAAAGTAATTTCAAAAGAGATGTTCTTATTGCCCAAGTCCTTAGTCAGAGTCAGAATTCAGCTATCCCTGTTGTTTGTTTAAACAAAGGAGAAAGTCCTATAGAATTAACTTCAAATCAGAAAATAGGAACTGTTTCCACAGTAGAAGTAGATTCAGATTTCCCCATCAGTATGATAAATCGTGTTTCCAGTTCCTTAGAATTAAAGCCTTCAATATTAAAAGAAGAATATAAGAAATGTCTGAAGCACTCCCTTCAGGAGTCACCAGCTTTACAGGATCCCAAACTAATGGAATCACTTCTCGATTTCCTGATAAGAAATAAAGATGTGATTGCCCTAACCGGAGATCCTCTGGGCCGAACTAATTTGGTCCCTTTTGAAATCAAGTTGGAACCCAATTCCAAACCCATTTTCATTCCTCCCTATCGGGTTCCACATTCTCAGTTAGTCACTATTGAGGAACACATCAAGGACATGTTGGAGCAGGATGTCATTCAGCCTTCAGCTAGTCCCTGGTCCGCTCCTATGATTCTCGTCTCCAAAAAGGACGGAACATCTCGCCCTTGTATAGATTTTAGACGCCTGAATAACATTACCATCCCAGACCGTTTCCCGATTCCAAACATGCAGGAAACAATTCTGAACGTAGGGAAAGCGAACTTTTTTTCATCCCTCGATTTAGCATCAGGTTATTGGCAAATGGAGGTCAGTCCCGAATCTCGGGCATTGACTGCTTTCTCCACTAACCGAGGCCATTACGAATTCCAGGTTTTACCTTTCGGAGTCCGAAATGGGCCTGCTAATTTCTCTAGGTTGATGAATATAGTCCTTTCCGACCTATTAGGTGTCGAAGCTCTCGTGTATCTTGACGATATTATCGTCTATAGTTCGGACATAAAAACACACTTTCAACGCCTTCATAATGTGCTATCACACTTGAGAAAAGCACACCTTAAACTGAAGCTTGCAAAGTGCAATTTTTTACAAGAATCCCTGGTATACCTAGGATTCCTACTCTCGTCCACAGGAATTAAACCTGATCCAGCCAAACTCGAAGCCCTGGAAAGGTACCCTGTACCCAAGACCATCGACGACGCCCGTGCATTTATTGGTTTTGTCGGATTCTATCGGAACTTTATCCCCCAATTTTCGAATATTGCTAAACCCATTACTAATTTGTTCCAGAAAAATTCGAAATTTAACTGGGAATCCGATCACCAACATGCCTTTGAAACTTTAATTAATAAACTAACCTGTCATCCCATTTTACAATATCCTGATTACACAAGACCCTTCATCATAGCCACAGATGCTTCCTCCTATGGACTAGGAGCCGTCCTGTTACAGGACGTAGACGGTGTGGAATTACCCATTGCTTATGCCAGTCAACTTCTCTCTGCACCTCAACGGAATTATTCCACTACGGACCGAGAGGCCCTAGCGGTATATTGGGCTTTGAAAAAATTCCGAAATATCGTCTATGGCTACGATGTAACCATCAAGACTGATCATAAGCCACTCACGTACCTCTTCAAGGACAAGCTACTTGAAGGACGATTGAGTAGATGGGCTCTGTTGATTCAGGATTTTGCAGCGAAAATCGTATACAAACCGGGAAAACTGCAAGTTATTCCAGACGGATTGTCGAGACTCAAGCCCGACGCCCGAGTGAATAAAATAGGACTTCTTCCTGTGTTCGACTACGAGTGTCTGCAATACTCCCAACAACAGGACCAACACACCCAAAACCTTCGGGCGCGCCTGGAACAAAAGGAACCATCGAAGGTAAAAGAACAGTACAACCTCAAAGATGGGCTCGTACATTTCAGGAACGAAGATGGAAACGACCTCGTGGAGATACCAAAGGATCTCGTCGATATAGCCATTGGACTTTGTCACGACTCACCTTTGTATGGACACATGGGCCGGATCGCACCATCAAGAGTCTTTTGGAGCGATACCACTTTCCCGAGATGAACAAAAAGGTACAAGAATACATCGCCGAATGTCCGCGTGTTTAAAGCATAAGGGCAACGTACCATCCACAGCTCCGATGCATAGATATCCAGTATGCCAAAGGCCCTGGCAAGAACTGGAATGGATATACTGGGACCATTTCCCAAAATATCAAAGGGAAATCAGTACATCATTGTGTTTACGGACCACTTCTCGCGTTACAGCGAAGTAGCCGCCATTCCAGACCAGACCTCGGAAACTGTGGCAAGAGCCCTAGTGGAACGCGTCATCCAAATCATACCACTCCTTCCATCCTAATCTCGGATAACGCCCTTAGTTTCACTTCCAAACTGTTCGAGTCACTCTGTAACATGTGTAAAATTAAAAATACACACATTGTGGCATACCATCCGCAGGCAAACGGCTTAGTGGAAAGGCACAATCGAAAGATCTGCAAGCCCTGCGCCACGTTGTCGATGCATCCTCCCGTACATGGGATGATTCCCTTCCATGGTACAAACAGCCATCAACAATGGCTATGATGTGTCCATCGGGACACCCCTCATTTCGTTCTCTATCACTACGACAAGCGTCTACCTTTTGATTTGCCCGACCAAACCGACCCGGCAGTCCTAACATCTTCCGAAATGGCAGAAGCAAATCAGCAACTAGCTGAACGATCTTTCAAGATTTTTACATAATCCGCTATGCCCTCGACCAACGAAACCAAACAGATGGAGCAAGAGCAACATAGGCGTCATCCCCGTCAACGGACTATAATCGTCGGTATGCGATGTTATCTGAAGAGCGTGAAACCGCCAGGGGCTCATCGCAAATTATACCCAAAATGGGATGGCCCAATAGGATATGAAAGACCTCGGAAAAATCGTTATGAAATCCTCGACCTCCGGGATCATTCCAAACTAAAGATCATTCACGCTGACATTTGAAGATAGCTTCCGAACACCACCTTCCAAAAAAACAGCTGCAGGCGTTCAAGCCGCCTATCCTTCAAAGGTCAAGATATTAAACAATCGGGCAGGGATAAAAAAACTGAAGTAGTCACCGGGGGAATCGCTACCCATGACGAAGATTGGTACCTCGTAATACACCATTACTCGAGGCAATCTCTGAACAAGAGGAGGCCCCAGAGCCAAGCGTCCCATCGGACCCAGACCCTGGAGAAACCCTTCGAGAGGATCACTCAGTGGAACTCCACCATCTCCACCATCTCCTCTGTCACCACCCTCGCCGATTGATGATCGACGCACGGACCCTACATACCGCCCGCAAATGCATCACCCACGTGAACTAGAACCTTCACATAAGAAAGGAACCCGCTCAGAATCCGAGCTCAACGGTCGACCCCCATTGCCACCAAAACGAGGCCGACCCCTTCGCCCACCAACACAAGTATCCACACAACTACCCCCAGCTCCGTATAACTTAAGGCGTAGAAATGAATAAAATTGTCCCCCTTATAATTTTCCAAATTATTTACTCTTGTAGACCTAGCATTAAAATTTCTACCGGAGTTGTTATAGAAAAACTTGCAGAAGGTAAATTTTTGAAAAGGGCATGCAGACCTTTATATAAATTTGCAACCCCGTGCTAGAATTAAAATCAATCTCCTTCAGATACAAACCCAATTAAAAACGTTTGAAAGTAAAGTCCAGTATTCTTTCCAAGGAAAAGATCAGATTAGTCGCGTTCTGTTAGAAAATACCCTCGAAAATATTCAAACTACAGAACGCGCCCTATCAGAAATATTAGCCTTACCATGGATACAAACTGAAACAAAAATTCAGAAAACTTTAACCAAAGAAGTAAAAGGGGACTGATAGATATAGGAGGGAAACTGTTCAAAGGTTTATTCGGATTAGCAACCGAAGAAGATATTAAAAGAATTGAACTTAAATTGAATCTCTTCGCGCGAAATCGACAATATAATGGACACATGTTAGAACAAACTATTAGGTCATTACACGAAAACAATCGCTTCCTCCACTCCCTTTCGGACAGATTCACATACCTTGAATCCATGTTAGGTCAATACAAAGAACACAAAAGATATATAGAATTAATAGAGATAATGAACCTACACGTAACCCTAATCGATAAATACTTACAACGAATAACTACGATTCATTCCAAGGTTTTGCGTGCAACCCAGCTAGCCCATGGAAAAATCACTCTTTCCACCCTAATACCATGGGAAATACTCCAGTCCTTGATTCACACGGCCCAGTCACAATTAAAATTATCACCAATATTCCCACTCAACCACACTAATTACCCTCAATTTCTAGAATACACCTGGACTGTACATGGACCACGCCCCTACACATACCTCATAATTATACCATTTTTCGATTTCCTCACTTATGACGTATATAGATTTCACCCTTTCCCAACACCCTACCAAAATAACTCTAATGTCTATCGATTGTATTTACCCACCGTACCACCTTACCTTTTCCTCACCAAAGATCTATCAACTTATTCTATGATGTCAGATAGCGACGTCCGGCATTGCCGATTCCCGCAACCAAATAAACAACTCATCTGCCCTCCACTCAAACCAGTTATTCTTCCCACTACTAGGTCTTGCTTTATCGATTTAATTCGTGACCGGCATGGCCCCGTATGTTCATTTAAAAAATTTCATTCCCCTAAAACCATCCAACTACGAATTGGACCAGACATCTGGGTTTCCTTCGCGAACAGGACTGCCGCTACCCTCGAGTGTCCATCGAATTATTCCCTCATTACAATCCCTATGGTTATTCGGCTACCAATTGGTTGCTCCTTGCGTTCAAAAGCCCTCCAAATATACAACCCGTATAAGGTTACCCTTAATAACTCATACCCATTTCCGTCGCAAATTAAATTTAAACCCGTCATAGAGATCTTAAATCTCTCCATAAAACCTGTAACCATCCTACCCGAACTACATGCCCCTGAATGGAATGATCAATTGAGCCGGTTTAAAATTTCTGATGATAACCAAAATAATCTCTTACAAATACTACAACCGTTAACCATTTTCTCAACATCTGCCGTTAGTATCATCATTGTATGTGCTATTATCCTCGGTATATTTGTGGTGAAAAGATAATTCTGGGAACAAAGAAAACCAAGTGACACGGAACATGAAACTATTTATGCACGACCAAGAGTGCGTACCCAGACCACGTGAACTAGACTTAACCACCCGACTTATGTTGTATATATAAATCTGTATTATAAAACCAATAGTTATCATCTAGTTAGCATTAGTTAGGCTGTTACGTTATTATATTAATATCATTCTAAAGGGAAGAGCCCTGTAAAAGTGAACCATAAATAATTCCCATATCGTATATTATCTTATCCTTCATGTAATTCTTGTATTCATTTATATAGTCTCTGTATCCATTGTAAGAAAAAGTATCCATTTTAAAAATTCATGTGTTATATGGTTCATGTATTTATATAATTCTGTATATTCTTATATATTTAACTTTATATAATGCCTATACTCATATGTATGTACGTGTGTGTATTCATTTTTACATAAGGACCAAAATCGCCCAACGCGAGTTTGGATAAAAATTTTGATGTGCTTTCTACTTTGCTAAATAATTTGTGACCTGTTGTTTTTTAAAATCTCGTAATCATTTTTTTAGATTTCGCTTAATAAGGAATCCTGTTTAAGCTTTGCAATGTTCACATTTTGTATACACTCTCTTTCGTTATAAACAATGAGATCATGTCTTGCCTAAGCATTAAAATTGTACAACTTAAACCTTAAAATTTCACTCATATGCATATTTTAGTGTAAAGATGCATAGTCCGATTTCCACTTTTAGTTAACTTCGCAGATCATGATAACATCAGATCTGAAAAGTCGCGGTTTAAGATAAAAATATGGTTTCGTCTTCAAATATTTTGTTTACTCGTTCAAGCCTTACCACAGCTAAAAAATTTACTTATTTTTAAATATTGTGCAAAAATAATACAGCCTTCTTAGCATTTAATAATAATAATGTTAGCAGTTTTTGGGTATATAAGCCCATTAAAATTATTCCATTGCAATTCAGAAGCTAATTCAGAGGCTGAGCACTACCTGTACATTTTAACAGTAAAATTACAGTTGAAGCTAGTTTTTACCTCATCCTTCGAGCCTTGCTCTCTTCAGAAAAACTTAGAAAACTTTCCGGATACGCTATAAGAAGAATCCGGAACCTTCAGCATTTAGATTGCAAATCTACCAGAGTCCTCCGAGCCACTATAGAAGAACTCGGAGAGTAACATAGAAGAAAACCACTTCAAGTCACACATCCGTTGCTTGCCTCATAACCAGAACCCCCGTCGATCCGAACCACCCCAGGGCCATAGACGGAGGGGTTAACATATACATATATATTGCATAATTTATTAGAGGTAATATCCGCATAACATCCGCAGTCAGAAGTGCGGATGCGATGTTAAAAATGATGCGATTATCCGCAGATGCGGATGCGGATATCCGTTCCACCACTATAATATATATATATATATATATATATATATATTCAACTGTAGATGTTCATAAAATCTGCGACAGTGCAGATTTGATACTCTTGCAGGAGCATTGGCTACCTAAGCAAGAGCTAAAATTCCTCTCTACCATCCATGATGACTTTACGTACCATGCGTCATCAGCAGTAGACTTGTCAGATGAATTAATGTAGGGTAGGCCTTTTGGTGGTGTTGCTTTCTTATTAAGGAAAAATTTATCAAAACATATACAATTTTTAACAAGCGATAATGTGAGGTTGTTAGGAATTGAATTACAAGTGAACAATGACTGCATATTAATTGTAAACTGCTATTTACCATACAACAACAGCAGTAATCTAGATGAATACATTGATTTGCTGTACAAAATTAAGTCATTATCAGATAACCCTAAATATTCTAACTGTATAATATATATATAGATATATATTGTTAACCCCTTCGTCTATGGCCCGGGTTGGTTCGAAGTCGACGGGGGTTCTAGTTAGGTGGCAGCAACGGATGTGCGAATTGCAGTAGTTTTCTTCTATATTACTCTCCGAGTTCTTCTATAGTGGCTCGGAGGACTCTGATAGATTTACTAAAAATGCTGAAGGTACCGGACTCTTCTTATAGCGTATCCGGAAAGTTTAATGACTAAGTTCTTCTGAAGACAGCAAGGCTCGAAGGATAAGATAAAAACTATCTTTTACTGTAATTTACTGCTAAAATGTACAGGTAGTGCTCAGCCTCTGAATTATCTTCTGAATGACAATGGAAGATTTGTACTGGGATTTATATACCCAAAAACTGCTAACATCATTATTATTAAATGCTAAAAAGGCTGTATTATTTTTGCACAATATTCGAAAATATAGTAAATTTTCAGCTGTGGTAAGGCTTGAACGAGTAAACAAAATATTTGAAGACGAAACCATATTTTTATCTTAAACCGCGACTTTTCAGATCTGATGTTATCATGATCTGCCAAGTTAACTAAAAGTGGAAATCGGACTATGCATCTTTACACTAAAATATGCATATGAGTAAAATTTTAAGGTTTAAGATGTACAATTTTAATGCTTAGGCAAGACATGATCTCATCTTTTATAACGAAAGAGAATGTATACAAAATATGAACATTGCAAAGCTTAAGCAGGATTCCTTATTAAGCGAAATCTAAAAAAATGATTATGAGATTTTAAAAAACAACAGGTCACCAATTATTTAGCAAAGTAGAAAGCAAATCAAAAATTTTATCCAAACTCGCGTTGGGCGATTTTGGTCCTTATGTAAAAATGAATACACACACGTACATACATATGAGTATAGGCATTATATAAAGTTAAATATATAAGAATATACAGGATTATATAAATACATGAACCATATAACACATGAATTTTTAAAATGGATACTTTTTCTTAAAATGGATACAAGAACTATATAAATGAATACAAGAATTACATGAAGAATAAGATAATATAGGAATATGGGAATTATTTATGGTTCATTTTTACAGGGCTCCCCTCTAGAATGATATTAATATAATAATGTAACATCCTAACTAATGCTAACTAGATGATAACTATGGGTTTTATAATACAGATTTATATATACAACATAAGTCGGGTGGTTAAGTCTAGTTCACGTGGTCTGGGTACGCACTCTTGGTCGTGCATAAATAGTTTCATGTTCCGTGTCACTTGGTTTTCTTTGTTCCCAGAATGATCTTTTCACCACAAATATACCGAGGATAATAGCACATACAATAATGATACTAACGGCAGATGTTGAGAAAATGGTTACCGGTTGTAGTATTTGTAAGAGGTTATTTTGGTTATCATCCGAAATTTTAAACCGGCTCAATTGATCATTCCATTCAGGGGCATGTAGTTCGGGTAGGATGGTTACAGGTTTTATGGAGAGATTTAAGATCTCTATGACGGGTTTAAATTTAATTTGCGACGGGAATGGGTATGAGTTATTAAGGGTAACCTTGTACGGGTTGTATATTTGGAGGGCTTTTGAACGCAAGGAGCAACCAATTGGTAGCCGAATAACCATAGGGATTGTGATGAGGGAATAATTCGATGGACACTCGAGAGTAGCGGCAGTCCTGTTCGCGAAAGAAACCCAGATGTCTGGTCCAATTCGTAGTTGGATGGTTTTAGGGGAATGAAATTTTTTAAATGAACATACGGGGCATGCCGGTCACGAATTAAGTCGATAAAGCAAGACCTAGTAGTTGGAAGAATAACTGGTTTGAGTGGAGGGCAGACGAGTTGTTTATTTGGTTGCGGGAATCGGCAATGCCGGACGTCGCTATCTGACATCATAGAATAAGCTGACAGATCTTTGGTGAGGAAAAGGTAAGGTGGTACGGTGGGTAAATACAATCGATAGACATTAGAGTTGTTTTGGTAGGGTGTTGGGAAAGGGTGAAATTTATATACGTCATAAGTGAGGACATCGAAAAATGGTATAATTATGAGGTATGTGTAGGGGCGTGGTCCATGTACAGTCCAGGTGTATTCTAGAAATTGAGGGTAATTAGTGTGGTTGAGTGGGAATATGGGTGATAATTTTAATTGTGACTGGGCGGTGTGAATCAAGGACTGAAGTATTTCCCATGGTATTAGGGTGGAAAGAGTGATTTTTCCATGGGCTAGCTGGGTTGCACGCAAAACCTTGGAATGAATCGTAGTTATTCGTTGTAAGTATTTATCGATTAGGGTTACTTGTAGGTTCATTATCTCTATTAATTCTAGATATCTTTTGTGTTCTTTGTATTGAGCTAACATGGATTCAAGGTATGTGAATCTGTCCGAAAGGGAGTGGAGGAAGCGATTGTTTTCGTGTAATGACCTAATAGTTTGTTCTAACATGTGTCCATTATATTGTCGATTTCGCGCGAAGAGATTCAATTTAAGTTCAATTCTTTTAATATCTTCTTCGGTTGCTAATCCGAATAAACCTTTGAACAGTTTCCCTCCTATATCTATCAGTCCCCTTTTACTTCTTTGGTTAAAGTTTTCTGAATTTTTAGTTTCAGTTTGTATCCATGGTAAGGCTAATATTTCTGATAGGGCGCGTGCTGTAGTTTGAATATTTTCGAGGGTATTTTCTAACAGAACGCGACTAATCTGATCTTTTCCTTGGAAAGAATTCTGGACTTTACTTTCAAACGTTTTTAATTGGGTTTGTATCTGAAGGAGATTGATTTTAATTCTAGCAGGGGGTTGCAAATTTATATAAAGGTCTGCGTGCCCTTTCAAAAATTTACCTTCTGCAAGTTTTTCTATAACAACTCCGGTAGAAATTTTAATGCTAGGCTACAAGAGTAAATAATTTGGAAAATTATAAGGGGGACAATTTTATTCATTTCTACGCCTTAGGTTATACGGAGCTGGGGGTAGTTGTGTGGATACTTGTGTTTGTGGGCGAAGGGGTCGGCCTCGTTTTGGTGGCAATGGGGGTCGACCGTTGAGCTCGGATTCTGAGCGGGTTCGTTTCTTATGTGAAGGTTCTAGTTCACGTGGGTGATGCATTTGCGGGCGGTATGTAGGGTCCGTGCGTCGATCATCAATCGGTGAGGGTGGTGACAGAGGAGATGGTGGAGTTGGAGGAGATGGTGGAGTTCCACTGAGTGATCCTCTCGAAGGGGTTTCTCCAGGGTCTGGGTCCGATGGGACGCTTGGCTCTGGGGCCTCCTCTTGTTCAGAGATTGCCTCGAGTACTGGTGGTATTACGAGGTACCAATCTTCGTCATGGGTAGCGGTTCCCGCGGTGACCACTTCAGTTTTTTGATCCCTGCCCGATTTGTTAATATCTTGACCTTTTGAAGGATAGGCGGCTCGAACGCCTGGCAGCTGTTTTTTGGGAAGGTGTTGTTCGGAAGCTATCTTCAAATTGTCAGCGTGAATGATCTTTAGTTTGGAATGATCCCGGAGGTCGAGGATTTCATAACGATTTTTTCCGAGGTTTTTCATAATCCTATATGGGCCATCCCATTTTGGGTATAATTTGCGATGAGCACCTGGCGGTTTCACGCTCTTCAGATAACATCGCATACCGACGATTATAGTCCGTTGACGGGGATGACGCCTATGTTGCTCTTGCTCCATCTGTTGGTTTCGTTGGTCGAGGGCATAGCGGATTATGTCAAAAATCTTGAAAGATCGTTCAGCTAGTTGCTGATTTGCTTCTGCCATTTCGGAAGATGTTAGAACTGCCGGGTCGGTTTGGTCGGGCAAATCAAAAGGTAGACGCTTGTCGTAGTGATAGAGGACGAAATGAGGGGTGTCCCCGATGGACACATTATAGCCATTGTTGATGGCTGTTTGTACCATGGGAAGGGAATCATCCCATGTACGGGAGGATGCATCGACAACGTGGCGCAGGGCTTCCAAGATCTTTCGATTGTGCCTTTCCACTAAGCCGTTTGCCTGCGGATGGTATGCCACAATGTGTGTATTTTTAATTTTACACATGTTACAGAGTGACTCGAACAGTTTGGAAGTGAAACTAAGGGCGTTATCCGAGATTAGGATGGAAGGAGTGGTATGATTTTGGATGACGCGTTCCACTAGGGCTCTTGCCACAGTTTCCGAGGTCTGGTCTGGAATGGCGGCTACTTCGCTGTAACGCGAGAAGTGGTCCGTAAACACAATGATGTACTGATTTCCCTTTGACGTTTTGGGAAATGGTCCCAGTATATCCATTCCAGTTCTTTGCCAGGGCCTTTGGCATACTGGATATTTATGCATCGGAGCTGTGGATGGTACGTTGCCCTTATGCTTTAAACACGACGGACATTCGGCGATGTATTCTTGTACCTTTCTGTTCATCTCGGGAAAGTGGTATCGCTCCAAAAGACTCTTGATGGTGCGATCCGGCCCCATGTGTCCATACAAAGGTGAGTCGTGACAAAGTCCAATGGCTATATCGACGAGATCCTTTGGTATCTCCACGAGGTCGTTTCCATCTTCGTTCCTGAAATGTACGAGCCCATCTTTGAGGTTGTACTGTTCTTTTACCTTCGATGGTTCCTTTTGTTCCAGGCGCGCCCGAAGGTTTTGGGTGTGTTGGTCCTGTTGTTGGGAGTATTGCAGACACTCGTAGTCGAACACAGGAAGAATTCCTATTTTATTCACTTGGGCGTCGGGCTTGAGTCTCGACAATCCGTCTGGAATAACTTGCAGTTTTCCCGGTTTGTATACGATTTTTGCTGCAAAGTCCTGAATCAACAGAGCCCATCTACTCAATCGTCCTTCAAGTAGCTTGTCCTTGAAGAGGTACGTGAGTGGCTTATGATCAGTCTTGATGGTTACATCGTAGCCATAGACGATATTTCGGAATTTTTTCAAAGCCCAATATACCGCTAGGGCCTCTCGGTCCGTAGTGGAATAATTCCGTTGAGGTGCAGAGAGAAGTTGACTGGCATAAGCAATGGGTAATTCCACACCGTCTACGTCCTGTAACAGGACGGCTCCTAGTCCATAGGAGGAAGCATCTGTGGCTATGATGAAGGGTCTTGTGTAATCAGGATATTGTAAAATGGGATGACAGGTTAGTTTATTAATTAAAGTTTCAAAGGCATGTTGGTGATCGGATTCCCAGTTAAATTTCGAATTTTTCTGGAACAAATTAGTAATGGGTTTAGCAATATTTGAAAATTGGGGGATAAAGTTCCGATAGAATCCGACAAAACCAATAAATGCACGGGCGTCGTCGATGGTTTTGGGTACAGGGTACCTTTCCAGGGCTTCGAGTTTGGCTGGATCAGGTTTAATTCCTGTGGACGAGAGTAGGAATCCTAGGTATACCAGGGATTCTTGTAAAAAATTGCACTTTGCAAGCTTCAGTTTAAGGTGTGCTTTTCTCAAGTGTGATAGCACATTCTGAAGGCGTTGAAAGTGTGTTTTTATGTCCGAACTGTAGACGATAATATCGTCAAGATAAACGAGAGCTTCGACACCTAATAGGTCGGAAAGGACTATATTCATCAACCTAGAGAAATTAGCAGGCCCATTTCGGACTCCGAAAGGTAAAACCTGGAATTCGTAATGGCCTCGGTTAGTGGAGAAAGCAGTCAATGCCCGAGATTCGGGACTGACCTCCATTTGCCAATAACCCGATGCTAAATCGAGGGATGAAAAAAGTTCGCTTTCCCTACGTTCAGAATTGTTTCCTGCATGTTTGGAATCGGGAAACGGTCTGGGATGGTAATGTTGTTCAGGCGTCTAAAATCTATACAAGGGCGAGATGTTCCGTCCTTTTTGGAGACGAGAATCATAGGAGCGGACCAGGGACTAGCTGAAGGCTGAATGACATCCTGCTCCAACATGTCCTTGATGTGTTCCTCAATAGTGACTAATTGGGAATGTGGAACCCGATAGGGAGGAATGAAAATGGGTTTGGAATTGGGTTCCAACTTGATTTCAAAAGGGACCAAATTAGTTCGGCCCAGAGGATCTCCTTTTAGGGCAATCACATCTCTATTTCTTATCAGGAAATCGAGAAGTGATTCCATTAGTTTGGGATCCTGTAAAGCTGGTGACTCCTGAAGGGAGTGCTCCAGACATTTCTTATATTCTTCTTTTAATACTGAAGGATTTAACTCTAAGGAACTGGAAACACGATTTATCATACTGATGGGGAAATCTGAATCTACTTCTACTGTGGAAACAGTTCCTATTTTCTGATTTGAAGTTAATTCTATAGGACTTTTTCCTTTGTTTAAACAAACAACAGGGATAGCTGAATTCTGACTCTGACTAAGGACTTGGGCAATAAGAACATCTCTTTTGAAATTACTTTTCTCTGTAATCAGAGTACGCTCTGACTCTAATAATTTTCCTTGACTGTAACTACTTTTGCTAGGAAACAAATCTTCTCATAAGGTGCTACTGTTATATGCTCGGTAGGGCATATGAAAAATTGTGAATCTGACTCTGGTTCGGCGACTAAAATTTGCCTTATTGGCTGAACTGAAGCTGGCTGACTGGAAACTGGCTGACTGGAAACTGGGACTGGAAACTGGCTGACTGGAAACTGGCTGACTGGAAACTGCTGACTGGAAACTGCTGACTGGAAACTGACTGACTGGAAACTGACTGACTGGAAACTGACTGTGTTGATCCAACTGGATTCAACAACTGGAACTGATTACCCTGGGGTCTGATTTCTGGAGCGGTTGTCCCTCTGGATGCAACCGGCTGACTTGAACTGCTATCAAGTGGAGGGGGTTTCCTATTTCTTTCGGAAATCTGAACTGACTAATTCTATTAGCATTAAGCTGTCTGTCATTCTCACGGAGATGGTGTGTCCTATTTCGACACTTTACTAACTTTCCGGCTGGGTAAATCTCCCATTGATTCCGGTTAAAAAAATCCATACCTAGTAGGATGTCTGTCTGAAAGGTGGCGACTGTGTCCACTATACAACATTTCGCGGGGTATACCGCGTTTCCAACTTCTAAATATAACTCAATTTCTCCGTATGTAGGTATGGGTGTGCCCGTAACTCCTCTGAGTTGGCAGGATGGTGCCTTAAGTTCATATTTGTAATTTGTACTCTCTAGTAATTCATCTACACATTGTTTCTTAATTAACGTCGCGTGTGCTCCTGTATCTAGGAGAGCAGTTAAATCTTGGTTATCGGTGCTACAATTTATTATTAAATCTAGGAGGTCCGCACCTATTATCCTGATGGGGAGTTTGTGTGCGTATCTGGGTTCATTACTGTAATTTAGGAGGGAGGAGGTTGAACTGCTGCCTCCAATGTAGGGTCTAAAAAAGGGCTCGAATGGTCTTCTATGGGAGGACCTGGGTCATATTCTACGGGATTACCATACGCTGGAGGGTGTTCTTGAAAACTGTACTCTGGGGAAAATGATTCCTCCACGGGTACTTCTACGTACCGAACTAGCTGACCTTGCTGGTTGTACTGAGGTTTGTACATGGGGTAAGAGTGTGGTTGACCCTGTGGTCGTAATCTATTGGGTTGGTGGTTCGACTGAGGCTGGGA
>JAJOZX010006407.1:115000-217500 GCA_023014485.1 Bathynomus jamesi | reverse complement strand
AACTTTTACTAATGAACTGTACTGCCTGTAAAATGTTTATCTTTGAGCTCACTTCTTTGGCCGTTGATGATGAAGTTAATAGGTTTTCTTCAATTGATTCTAATGTATAGTTCACTAGTTGTTTACGGTAAGCACCCTTTAAATTTTTTATAATGCCCATATCCATTGGTTGTATGAGAGACGTCGTTTTGGGAGGTAGAAATTCCAACTTAATGTTTTTCAAGCATTTCAAATGAGGATGCGCTGCGCAGTTGTCGACAAAAAGAAAAATTGTTCGCGATTTTCGTTGCAGTTCTGCATCCCATTCCTTCAGCCACTCTGCAAAAAGATCACTAGTCATCCAAGCATTTTTGTTAGAACGGTATGTGACTGGTAAACTCTCTATGTTTAAGTTTTTAAAACACCGTGGCATCGCACTTTTACCAATAACCATAAGCTTCCGTTTGTCATTCCCTGACATGTTAGCACAGCATAGGACAGTTACGCGATCCATAGCCTTTTTTGAACCTGAAAGTTGCTCATGTTTATAAACTAGTGATCCATCGGGGGTAGCTCGGTAATAAAGACCTGTTTCGTCTGCGTTATAAACATCGTCAGCGGAGAAGTTGGTAAGCAAGTTAGGCAACGTGTTAATTTTCCATTCATCAGCACTCACAGTATCAGCATCAGCTTTCTCTCCATGAAATTTCTTAAATTTGATGTCATGTCTCGATTTCCAGCGTAACAACCAACCATCCGTTGCCTTAAAATCATCATGGCCCATTTTCTCAGCAAGCTCACCAGCTTTATCCTTCAACATAGGACCGCTCACTCGAACTCCTCGTTTTGTAACAATAGCAAACCATTTGTTAAGTGCCTCGTCAACATCTGGATCTTTTCCTTCACGTTTTCTTTTTGGGAGGTTCCTGGTTTGGCTTCGTTCGAAGCCCATTGTCGTCGTAACTCTTGTTGCTGTTGCAGCAATTTACCAATTGTGGATTTAGGCACGCCGATGATTTCTGCCAGTTTTCTTATTGGGGTGTTTGCTGGTTGACAGCTGATTTTGTCCAATAATTTAATTTTTTCACCAAGCGTGTGGTCCTGACGACGCGACATCATTCACGGAAAGTTACTCTGCACTGAATGTAAACTAAACAAATGAGCAAAGGTCAGCTACGTTTATATAGTTTATGACGTAATGTGACGTCAGCATGGTGTGACTTTGTAATTAGTCCACAATAACCGGCCCTATGTCCCTTTAAACCGATTTAAAATTAACTGTTTTTTACCATTTGTTTTTGTTCTTTGGCTTTTGTCCATAATATGCGGCTGTCCCTATTATCCAGTGTCCATATTACACGGAATCCACTGTATATATATTATATATATAAAACAAAAGCGAACAATTAACAAGCTTTAAAACAATGAAAGTGACACTAAAAACGAACAATGAACAACAACTATAAAATACAAAATGTAAAACTCAAAAAACTAAAAATTCACAGGCTATCTTTTAAAACACTAAAAAATTAAAAACCCACACTAAAAGGAACACACCTTAAGTCTAAGCAGCACAGATTCCGAGGCAAAACTAAAAAAACAGAAGCATCTAAAACCAAGTAAAGGTTGGTTGTTCAAGATGTTCAGTTTAGACGGAGGGGAACGGATGAAATATCAGAGTTAAGCGAAGGGGAGTGTGTTTTAATATACAGGGATTCTAAAAGTCTTAACGTTTGCTCACACGGAGCGGAATCTAAAAATGTTAAAATTAGCTAAAGTTATATCGACTTTGCATAGAACAACATGGCTGCGTATAGCTGAAGCTTCTTTAGTTTTCAAAGGTTTGTCAGTTCTATGGCTTATGCCCATATGGGCACAGAAACGCGACTCGAGGCTCCGCACAGTGCTACCAATATAGCTCCGATCACATCGGGGACACTTGAATTCATAAACGACAGCACTGCGCAGAGCATCCGATACACGGTCTTTAACATTAAAATATGAGCCAATAGAACGACGGTTAACAAATACTAGTTTAAAATCTATTTGACAATAAAATTTACTAAGAAGTGGCAGAAGGTTATTACGGCAATAGGAATTCAGATATCCCATTTCTGGGAGCACAAGAAATGGGAATTTTTAGTTTTTTGAGTTTTACATTTTGTATTTTATAGTTGTTATTCATTGTTCGTTTTTAGTGTCACTTTCATTATATATATATATATATATATATATATATATACACCCATATATATATATATATATATATATATATATATATATGTTATATACCCATATATATATATATATATATATATATATATATATTATATATATATATATATATATGTATGTATATATATACCCATATATATTATATATATATTTTTATATATGTATATACACACAAACTCAGAATGGTCCCCTGAGAAACTTATATGTTAAACACAGACCGTGCATGGAACAAGGAACTCTTCTGGGAAAATTTTCCCACAAGGTTTCAAACGAAACAAAGCCAAACTAGGAGGAGATGGTAGACACCAATCGACCAGGGAAGAAACTCCAACGGGTACGTTAAGCGGGAGACAGGGAATGCTGGAACTCCCGTTTCTCCTCTCACTGTCCTCCTTAGCTGATCTTTTTCCGTGTCTCAGGAGCTTGAGCACCCACTAAAAGTTTTGCTACAAAGTAGAAATTTGCCATGAAGATTTTTGTAAACAAGTAGAATTAAAAAATCACATGGTCAGTGACTTAACTGCAATAAAATTTTCACCCCTATTGCATGAACCGCCCTAATATATATATATATATATATATATATATATATATATATATATATATATATATATATATGTATATGTATATATATATATATAAATATATATATATATATATATATGTGTGTGTGTGTGTGTGTGTGTGTGTGTGCTCTGTTTAAGACCAAAATAAATAATTATTTTCATGGTATTATATAAAAATTTATTATTGCAGCATGTTTATATATATAATAATAACGGTGGGTTTGTTTACCCTCCTTCGCAATACCTAAGGTCTTGTGACGGAAGAGACCTACAGCTTTACGTGGGATCCAAACTACGGGTCGCTGCATAGTCTAGACGCAGGGAGCGGTCTCCCATCCAGCTACTATGTAATCCCATTTCGCTTAACTTCGCTGATCAACGGGAAGCAATGTTACGACATTAGCTACAGCGTAGTCCTATCTATCTATCTATCTATCAATCTGTTATGTTCCCGTTTATTATACTGTATATATTTGTTTTTATGCCTGTTTCGTCTCTTAAGCGAAATACACAACGTTACTCAGGCATCTCTGTTTTTTTCCTACTGTGTTAGAGGCGAATAAAAATCTGAATAAAAAATAATCAATTATTTAATAAGTTTAACACAAAATCAGTACAATGGAACAGGAAATTTTGACATCAATAGAATATTTGAAGAAATGACAATGGTTATTGGGACACTGATTCTTTACTTTATAAATTTGTAAATTCAGAATTAACAGAGTCAATTTGAGAGAATTGTGAAGATATGATTAGCTACAATTTCTATTACTTATCTTTTTGACTGTAGTACCCTTCCTTCCTGGACAAGATTGAAACCGTTCATTGATATGTTGGATAAATCACTGTTCTTTTATATTTTATTTATACGAGGGTTGAACAAAAAGTAAGTTTACAAGATTAGTTACATGTGCATTATGTATAGTACAATAGTTTGTTGGTAGTACAATATTTTGTTAGGCATGTGTGGCAACACTGTAAAGTGGCGACATCCGGGGTCACCACAAACCAAACAAAAAGTTCGAGATTGCACCATTAGCTGGTAAGGTGATGGACCATAAGGTAATAAGGATTATAAAATTTTAAGTTCAAAAGTTATAGTTACAGTGCGGAATAGCAGAATTATAGGATCATATGGATTATAAAATTATAAAGTTTTAAAAATTGATTACTTAACAGGTGGATTATGCTGAAGGCAGTTCTAAATGTACTGTAGGTACTGCTGGAAGCTGCGGAAGTCACTTTGAGTACGAATTAATATTCTTTGTCCTTCCTGCGTCTTACGGGAGTATATTATGCCGTCACGTATATGGCAGGAATAAAGTATTTTTTCTTTTTTAAGCTATAATAGTTTGTTAAAAAAAAAATTTCTGTATTCGCAGAGTGATTTATTAATATATATGTACACTAGTGTGTCCCAATTTTTTTTGTTCCTGAAGTTTGTCATGCACACACCCCTAATTTCTTCCACTCGTGAAAACATGCCAGCAAGATGAATTTCATTTGTGTTCTTTAATTTTAAGGGTCCCCTCAAACCATGTGTTACTATTGCTGAACGGCTACTCTCTACCTTATACTAATTGTAGCATATTTCTTTTCAGGTTATGGATACAAGAAAGCAGGAGACTGTGTGGTTGCTGGGGGTGTTGCGAAATGAACCCCTGGAAATGCTGTGTCAACTCCCGACAGTGGGAGGTGTTCTTCGACGTCTGTTGTTCTTCACTCGGAAGAAAAAAACGTCCACGGCGGAAGCTGCCAATGTGGTAGCTGATGAGTGATGAGGTAATGGCGGTGTGGGCTCGGGCATCTATTCCGACCTCCCACAAGCCCAAGTGCGTCGAGAGGATCAAGGCCCTCTCCACGGACTACGAGAAGGTTGCCAGAAACCGAAACCGTGGGGGAGAGAAGCAACTGGAGCGGGAAAAGGGATTCCAAGCCAACTTGAATACACTGTTCGAAACAGCTCATGCCAACGCCATGAAACTCATCAAAGTCCCCGAAGATCGAGACTTTCTGAATGACCAGCGAACCGTGCGGAAGATGTACATCGGAGGAGAGGTCCTGGAGTTTGCTCGCAGGGCAGCGGGAGAAACGCCAAGCAGCTGAAGAGAAGAGGAAGAAGAAAAGCCGCGAAGAGATGGACTCACTGCAAGCAAAAGGAACGGTGAAAAGTGGGTCTTCTTCTTCTTCTTCGGAGTCCATGGCCGAAGCATCCAATGATGATGTTCAATATTCCTCTCCTGGTCCTTTGGCTCCTCGATCCGCTCCCAAGGACGGCCAAGTGTCGGCAAGGAGGATCATCCAATATCCCAATTTTGCTGCAGCCCTGGATCGAACTGGAACCTCAGTACGCCAAGCGATGCACATTGTGGCTCCAGCACTCGCTGCCGCGGGAGTTATCCTCGGTCACCTTGTCCAAATCAAGTCTTCACCATTCACGGCAGAAGTCCAGGAAGAACTTGGCAGCCGGAATCAAGACCAAGTTCAATCCTGATATGCCGCTTGTTGTCCACTTTGATGGCAAACTCCTCCCTGATTCGGATGGAGGGAAATCGGATCGCATACCAGTGCTGGTCAGTGGGAAGAATCTTGAGAAGTTGTTGGCGATCCCAAAAATCCCTGACAGCACGGGACAGCGGATGGCTGGAGCTGTTCTGAAGGTGCTGGATGATTGGCCGCAAGTTCAACCATGGATTGTCGGTCTCTGCTTCGACACAACAGCGGCGAATACCGGTATTTACAGCGGCGCTTGTACGATTATCCAGGACCAAATGGACCGCCACGTTCTTTTCCTGGCTTGCAGACACCACATAATGGAATTGGTAATCACCTCAGTCTTTGACCTGTTCTTCAGGTCTTCTGGCCCCGAAATTGCGCTGTTCGCTCGCTTCAAATCCCAATGGGAGTTCATCGACCAGAAGCAGGCTTCTCCGTTCAATGGCGATGGCCCAAGCGACATCCTTTCGGAATGGGTGGCGTTGAAAAAAGAGCAGATTGTCCATTTCATTGAAGACCAGCTTGAAGTTGGCCACCCAAGAGACAATTACCGGGAGTTCCTGATCCTCACTCTGGTCTTCCTCGATGGTCATGGCAAACGAGATCTCCGGTACAATCGTCCTGGGGCATACCACCAGGCCAGGTGGATGGCCAAAGGCATTTACTGTCTTAAGATGTTCATCTTCCGAAGCCAATTCCACCTGACCGCTCACGAGGTCCGGTCACTACGCAGGATAAACGTCTTTGCCATCACCATCTACCTCCAGAGTGGTTCGAGGCTCCATTGACGGCGGACGCGCCCGTCAATGACCTGGAGCTGTTGGAGGACCTAGAGCGGTACAAGGCGGTGGATCATGATGTAGGTACCGCCGCATTGACGAAATTCCGGGGCCACCTTTGGTACCTAAGCGAAGATTTAGCTGGACTCGCTATGTTCTCCTCCAAAACCACCGATGCAGAGAAGACGGCCATGCTCCAAAACCTGCACAAGAAGACTGAAAACCCAAAAGATCTGCGTCGGCTGGAGGGAAAGAGTGTCTTGCCCGTGAGACGGTCGGATTTGAGCACCTTGGTCACGAAAAGGACTCAAAACCTTTTTCATTGCCTGAAGCTGCCAGTTCCAAAAACCCCCAAAGATCTCGAAGGATGTGCACCATCGTTAAAGTCTGTGAACGACGCGGCAGAATGGGCGGTGAAACTGGCGGAAGATTTCAACGAGGGCCTGACAAAAAACGAGGAGGAACGGCAGCTCGTGTACCAAGTCGTCGAATACCACTGCCAGCAGTTCCCCTCAGCAGACAAAAAGATCCTTTGTCCCCCGAAATGAAATGTGCCATTAGGAAGAATTTCCATTTCCTTTAATTTAGTCATTAGAAAGAATTTACATTTCATTCTTCCATTCTAGAATGATTAATGCTGAGCATTTACGTTTGTTCATATAGGGTCGAATAAACAAGGTCAATGAGGGGACCCTTCCCCTCCTAATAGGCCAATGAAATTTCGCCCATTGCTTCCTTTCTTCAAGTGTAATTAATTAAAGGGGTGTGCGATTTGACTCTTGCAAATTTTTATTTTCACATGTGAGGCTGGGACACCCTAATGTACACGAGGTTTAATATTTGGAATTGCATTTCTTATTTCAAATTTTCAGTCTGTCTTGCTTCATTATTATTTTTCCCCACTCTGTGAGCTTCCGTAATGACATTTTCAGGAATGTTTATACAGAGTTTGTCTTTGATGGTGTTTCTAACAATTTGAGTGGGATTTTTCGTTTGGCGAGCCGTGAGACTCCTACTCCGCTGATAAAGTATAAATCCTTGTGGTTTTGCTGTCCGAGGTCGCTGCGTAACCTCTCATTTTCTTGTACTGTATTTGGATGTGTAGTCGATCTTCTATCGTGGATATTCTTTCATTATTCTCATCCTTTTCTGTCAGACAGTTTAAGATAAAGGATAAATAGGATTCCATGTATAACGCCAATTGTTTATTATCAGTATTACAGGTAAACGCCTGGCATTTCCTCTTTTTTCTTGCTTGAAACTCGTCAATCCGTTGACGGAAGGGGATCTCTCCGGGGGAGGCAGCGTTTGTTGAGGAGGGAGAAGGCATACCTCTCTCCTGTTCCCTTACAGAGACTCCTGGGGATGGGGGAGTGGGGTATGCCTGTTGTTGTTTTCGTTGTTGTTGTTCATCTTTGTTTCCTCTCTTTGTCCTTATTTATTTTTTTAATCCACTTGAAGCTTAGATGGGTTTTTGGAAGACTTAATGAGAGAGTTTGATTCGATATTTTGGTATGGTTCTTGCTTTATATGAAATTTTTTTTTAAACATGTAGTTGAAATTCAGTCGTGCGTTCGTATGCTTGTCATTTCAGGGTCACGGGCACAATTTGATGCTCTGTTTGGCTAAGAAGGTAGTGCCGGAGGTCACTAGAAAAATTCAGTAATATTTTTTATGTAATATTATTAAGTAATGTACTTAATCTGATGAGATTATAACTGTGTAGGCTCGGCACGTTTACAATTTTGTTTGGATTGTAACACAATGGATCACTGACTTTAAACACTGATTATTTTGTCAGGAAGATGGAGCACAAAACTGACAAGCGTCACCGGCAAAACAAAACCAATTTTTAAATCTTTTCAACATTAACTCTTGATAATAAAATAAAAACGTAAATGGGGGGCACTGGCCCCCTGTGCCCACCATTATGTACGTCCCTGTTAGTAGTTCAACCTGATTTTTGTGCTATATTCCCTGGAATGAAAAAAAAAGGAGGAATTCACCTTTTGCCGTTCCCAGTCACAACAGCTACAGTTGTATTGTTTTATCTTTCATTAAGAGCTCAATAGAGCCTAAAACATAAGGGCCAAATAAAATAAAATAAATAGTCCAATTTCACAATTAATATTTTAAGTTAAAATTATTGAAACAACAAAATTTGTAACGTATTATTTTATAAATAAATAAGTATTCATTTGTTTCATTCATAAAGCGTTCTTTTTCGTCACTAAATAGAATTTTGTGTTTTGAAAGAAGTTGCCTTCTGCCTGGTCACGTGAATGAACTAATGAACAAATTAACTGAAGGACTGAAAGTATCGGAGACACAGGAAGCCACCAAACCTGGAACGCACTGCATTCCAGGAGTTCATTAAGAGAGTTGCACAAAATTACAACAATAGTCCAAGAAGGATGTAGATTAGGGTGGATCGATTTTACATTTGTTTCGATTTCCATATTCTAATAGAGACAAACACTTGCGCATGCATGGGAAAATAGCCTCTGCAAAATCTTAGCTTAATAGGTAATCATCTTCTGCCCCCGGCAGAGCGATGAAAATCATATTTTAGTAGTCAAAAACGTATTTTTAAACCCTAGCCTAGTCATAAAATTTTGCGTGTGTGTTATTTCATGCCTAAGCAACGATATAAATGCTATGGGAAATATATAAATGCATTATTTAAGACAAAGAGCCGATCTGAAAATATGTATAATATACATATTTTCAGATCGGCTCTTTGTCTTAAATAATGCATTTATATATTTCCCATAGCATTTATATAGTTGCTTAGGCATGAAATAACACACACGCAAAATTTTACGACTAGGCTAGGGTTTAAAAATACGTTTTTGACTACTAAAATATGATTTTCATCGCTCTGCCGGGGGCAGAAGATGATTACCTATTAAGCTAAGATTTTGCAGAGGCTATTTTCTCATGCATGCGCAAGTGTTTGTCTCTATTAGAATATGGAAATCGAAAAAAATGTAAAATCGATCCACCCTAATGTAGATGTAATGCTTCATAGAAGGCCTATGTAGTCAACTTTAATTTGTGTGATGAATTTAAAATATAAAATCTAATAATGAGGCGGGATGCTGTAGATTCCCAACCCTTCGTTTGAGACATCAAGACAAGTAATTTATACAGTATATATATTTTATATATATATATATATATATATCCCCCTCGATTAGGTACTCCGGCTTGCCGGGCCGAGGGGGCTCGTACACCTCGTGGGTTGTTTGGGTTTCCTCAACTCCTCGCGGGGTGTGGGCGAAGAGTTACCTAGTTACGTTTTTTTTTTTGTTTTTTTTTTTGCTCCTTTTTTTCCCGTCTCCCGGAATTTCTTTTTTCTTGACTCGGTCTTGTGCCTCTGTCAATTGTAGTATCCCCCCCCCTCTGTTTGTATTTTGCAGTCTTGGGGTCATCGGGTGCACCCGCCAGGGGGCATCACTCGGTGGCTGAGCCGTGCTCTGGGGACGGTACGGGCGCCCGGACCGCTGCTGCGTCTGGATTGGGTCTTTGCTGGGCCCTTAACGGACAAATCTCCGTAGTGCCACTCTGCTGTTTTTAAAACGACAGTCAGGTTGGGGGGCGGGCTACTCGGGACGTTGGGCCTGCGCCTTGAAGGATGCAGCGGTGGATGGTGCATTGCCTTGAGTCCGAGGCTGTCTTTTTTGTAAAGCTATTGTTTATGGGTTCAATTTCAAAACTTCAATCCCCTCCTGTTGACGACTCTGGCCCGCCCTTGGATTTGGATAAGACCTCTACTTTTGGTCGTTCAGCGGCCTCTGCCTCCGCTGGATTGACCTTAAAGCCGTATGGCCCCCTCTCGTCCTCTGCGGCGTCTGGCTCTCGTGGCCGGACTCGTGGTGGCGGTAGGGCGGGGTCTTCGCGGCCCTCGTTCTCTCGCCCACTCTCGGTTACCGTTACACATGGACCTGTCCCTGCTGTCAATTTCTGTCCGGTGGACAGGTTCCTTGTTCTCCGCCCTTCCGCTGGCTCCCTTCCGGGCAACTCGGAACGGGTGTTTCAGCGTCTTAAGACGGTGGGGGTTCCCTGTCGTTATGATATCCGCCCTCTGAAGGATGGGTCTCTTCTTTTGAAGTCCCGTTCTTCGGGGGTAATTGAGTCCCTTCTACAGTTGCAGGATGTTTTGGGTTGCAGAGATTCTGTGACTCCCCATCCGCAATTGAATAGCTGTCAGGGCACCATTTTCGCTTCCCGTCTGCTGTCAATCCCGGTTGGCGAGTTGCAGGAGGATCTTTCCCCCCATGGGGTAACGAAGGTCTTCCGCTTTTCGTCGCGCCGGGATGGTGCTCTTACCCCGTCCGCTCGTCTGCTCCTGACCTTTGACTCCCTTGTGCCTCCGGCCCAGGTGTTCTGGGGCGTGGGTGATCGCCGGTCGTGTGAGTTTTCGGTGCGACCGTATGTGCCTGACCCGGTTCGCTGCTTTGGCTGCAATCGGTTCGGCCATGTTAGCTCTGCGTGCCGCCGTGAGGGTAAGCTGTGTGTCTGCTGCGGTGGGCCTGCGCACCCTACCCCGTGCACGAAGCCCCCGCGGTGCTCAAACTGCTCGGGGGCCCACCCTTCTTCCTCTCGGGACTGCCCCATTTTCAAGTTTGAATTCGAGGTGCGGTCCTTAAGGACTACCGAATTCCTTAGTGCGCGGGAGGCGCGCGATAGGGTCCGGGAGCCGCGGCGGGGGTTATCCTATGCTGCGGCTCTTGGCCCTGGCGGGTCCTCGGGCCCCTCCCGTGCTACCCCGGCGTCTACCGGAGTGGTGCCCCCCCTGGAAGTTCCGGGGGTTGGTGGTCCTCCTGGCGCCGCGGGACCTTCTTGTCCCTCTGCCTCACTTTCAGACATCCTATCTGATTCCCTGCCTACAAGTGCCCCTTCTCCCTCTCCGGCCTTGGGGTATGGATCCTTGCCTACTCGTCTCTCGGGTGGGGAAGGTGATGCCTCGAAGGGAAGGAGGAAGCGTCGCCGTGGTCGGAGTCGGAGTCCTCCAGACCCGATCATGACCGCTGCTCGCCCTGTTTCCCCTTCTTCATCGGAGGGGAAGCAGCGCGCCGCTCCTGATCCGCTCGGAACTCCCCCCCCCCTTATAAGGAGGGCTGTTGAGGCGTCACCTCCCGGTGCCCCATATAGGGTGTGTCAATTTGGGAGGTGAAAATTAATTTTTCCCAATTCCTTCACTGAGGGGTTTTAAAAATATGTTTTTGGATGTGAAGAATTCAAATCTGCTATTATTTTTGTGATTGCTCAACACTTAGCTTGGTAAATCTACGTTTGATTAAAAAGCACATAAATTGCTCTCGGAAAACAACATTTATTAATTTTAGCTTCTCAAAATGTCAGGTAATGCTATAAAAATTTTAGTTTCTCTGCATAAAACATATCCTAGTAATCATAAAACATATCCTTGTAATCATAAAACAACATTAGAAAGTAATGACATCAGTAAAAAAAAATATTTAAACAAGTTTCATCAAGTCTTGCTTTGATTCGTTCTTGGACATCAGCCGCCGACTTGCTTCTTGGCCTCTGATATAGCCCTCACGTTTCTCATGTGTATACACCCTGCCTGCTGCCTCTGTGACTTGTTTCACACACCTCTCTATTGACTGAGCATGACAGGGCCACTGTGGAACTTGCATAGGCTTGTCAAAGAACTTCTTTACTTCCGCTGTAGTCAGTTTACATGTCAAAGGAGGTTCAAATACCCCGTCAGACCAGTCTGTCAGCTCCAACACGGAAGAAGCACTGGGGTTGATGGAAGGTGTCTTCCTGGGACGTACAGAAAGATCTCCAAGTGTGTCATCATCTCCACCCCTCATGTCAACAATCTTTTGGACACCAGCTCTCCTCTCCTCACTGTCATCTGAGCACAAGAGTGTCTGGATTATCATTTCGCTGAATGCATACCATGCTGAGCGCTTGATGGTTGGCAAAACAGCATCCACTACAGCCTTCTTTTGCAGCCTAACTAGCCGCAGCTGAAACAAGATGTGGCGTGGGCCTTCCACCCAAGTGTTTTACTTTGATGTTGAACCAACAGGGGTAGTACACACCAACAATGTATTCCACTATCAGTCTTAAGTTGTTGAGGGTTTTGCCTTTAAGGCCATGTTTTGAAACCCATATGCGACAAAGCCTGTTTGCTGTTGTCAACCACCTTGAATGGCTCACTGGACCAATTTCAAGAAGGCCAGATCTGTGGGAAGTTCTCCTGTCCTTATGGCCTGTGTGATCCTATACCCGTACGCTTGATCAGTAGAGAGATCCTTTACGACATTGTCACTCAGTGAAGTAAGAGGCTCTCCAATTGAGAGTTTGGTGAATGAAGGATCAATTTCAAGTTCGGTTGCAGTGTCTAGCATCTTGCCAATGTTACCTGTCCACTTGTTGTTAGACAAGGTCTTCCCATCCAGTGCTGTGATCAAGTGTCGCAGGGGTAACTCGTTAGTGTGGAGGGCACAAACCAACCAGATCAGCTTACGGCAAAGCTTGACCTCTACCCAATGCATGGAACCACCCTCCCAGCCAGTGTTAACATTTGTAGAATCACCTCCAATGGCCTGCAGGCTTTTATCAATGCCCTTCTTCTTCATGAAATCTACAAGATTATCAGCAATAACTTCAGCAGGTTTTTTCTCGTTGAGCCTTTCTCAGGAGTGAAGTGGTAGAGATATCTTCCACCTGGCTCACTGCACACAGAATAATGCTCTTCTTTGATGATGCTGGGGAACTGACGATCTGAATTGTCTGCTTTCAGCATAACTTTAGTTGTATCTTGACGGCCGTCAAAGAAGATGCAGTCAATTTCACCCTTCTTACAAAGATCATCAAATTCCTGATCCAGGGATCTCATAACTTTTTCTTGGGCCCTCTTGACTTTATTGTGATCAACTACAAGTCTCTTGTCTTCTTCAGTGATCAAGCCAGCATCCATAAAGGCAGCAGTGGTGATGGCAGCTGTGGCACGCAGGCCAACACCATATCTGATGCTATGCATAGCAACATTAGGTATTTCTAATGTGTTGTACTCTGGCTTTTTATTGGAAGTTGAAGACGTGCTTGGTATTTCTAATGTCACTTCATAACTTCCATCCTTTCCATCTTGAGCATCAGCTATTTGTTCTTCATTTTCATCATCAGAGAAAATTATTTCATTTGATGGCATTGAAACATCCTGCTTACTTGTCTGCTTATATTCAGCAAGCCTTCTTCTTTCGTCTTCTTGCCGCTTCTGCTTTTTGACTTGTCTGTTGTGCTGAGGTTGATCTGGCAAGCCAATCTGATGTGGTCCAATAGAACCAGACTTGTCTCTCTGACCTTTAATGAAAGCAAGTTCCTTCACAGGGATCTTCATCTCCCTAGGGCATGTACAGTTAATGTGAGTTTCGTTTTTGCAACCAGCATCTGCAAGGCAGCCAAATTCAGAGCAGAGAACAATTTTACACTTGCAACTGAGGATGTCAAAAAGCTTGTCAAGTTTTGCAATGAAAGCCTCTTTGACATGTAGCTTTCCTCTCCCAATAGATATGTTTTTGGCCTGCTCCCAGCTCTCTTGGATCTTGTTTAAGATTGTGACTCGTGAATTTACAACGGGGGCTACAAAAGAATTGTTTGCTCGTTCCCACTTTTCAAGCACTTTAGGGTAAATGTCCTTTGCAAGACTGGCTGCTGTGTAGTTTCCAACATCCTCACCACTTTGTTCTCTTAGCAGTAGCCCATATTTCAGAACGTCTCGCAGAGTTGGGAGTTCAGAGGGCACAACTCTCTACCAGTTCCAATTAGGTTGCTCATATGTGTGAATGTCCCCAGTCTTGTCCTCCTTTTAGAAGCCATTGTAGGTTAATTCCCACTGGTTAGGATGGTAGCACTGACGGACAAGTAATCTTCAGCACACTGATGAATATGTTTCAACCTGTGAAATAAGCAAAAACAGCAGTGCATAATATATACAGCATATATAATTATTAATATAATAATTACACTGGCCACCAAAATGAAACTTTTTTTCTCATCACAAACATGATCACACTTTTCTTAATGCATTTTTCGCGCTGATTCCGAATCTGGTTTTATTTTTTTCTAGCACGTATAGTTATATAGATACACTGGTTTTGATATTTTTAAGTTTTTGATATTGCTATAAGAAAATTTATGGATGTATAGATCACACTTAGGAATGCTAAACAACAAATACATCATATACCTTATTCATTGTACTTATAAATAAAGAATATATACATTATTTTATTAAAAGCGCTGTGAGTGTGATTTCCTTTTGTAAATTTGGCCTGGATTGTCACGATACAGCATCCAACAATGGTCCGCCATCATGCTTTCATTCCAATATCCTTGGTAGCGCTTCTCCATCATCTGAATATCTTGATGGAAGCGCTCTCCTTGCTCGTCACTCACTGCACCAAGGTTTTCAGGAAAGAAATCTAAGTGGGAATGCAGGAAGTGAATTTTTAACGACATTCGACACTCCATTTCTTTGAAGGCATCAAGGAGGTTCTTGACTCCATCCTTATACGCAGGTGACTTGTTGCTTCCAAGAAAGTTTTCACATATCCATTTGAACGCCAGCCAAGCCTTCAATTCCAGCGGACTTAGGACTTTTTCAAATTCAGTGTCATTCAAAACCTCCCTTATTTGTGGCCCAACAAAAATTCCTTCCTTCAATTTTGCTGCAGTAACCTTCGGAAATTTCCTTGAAAGGTATTGGAACCCTTCAGAATTGACTTTACCCATTGCTTTAACAAAATTCTTCATTAAACCAAGTTTAATGTGAAGAGGTGGCAGATAGATCTTTTGGGGATCCACTAAAGGGACAGACTGGACATTGCTTATCCCTGGGACATATGTATACCTAAGTGGCCAGTCACTTTTGGTGTAATGTTCTATAGTGGCGCGACTGTCCCACAGGCAAAGGAAACAACAAAATTTTGTGAATCCTGACTGCATACCCATAAGCATTCCTATAACTTTTAGATCTCCACAAACATTCCATTGATGACTGTCGTATTTGATTGCCTTAAGTAGTATATCCATATTGTCATATGTCTCTTTTAGATGGACGGAATGGGCAATGGGGATGGATGGCATTATATTACCATTATGCAAAAGAACTGCTTTCAGGCTTCTCTGAGACGAATCAATAAAGAGGCGCCACTCAGATGCCACTTACGTCTGAGATATGGCTGTAAATAGTCCATTGATGTCATGGCAATAACAGAGAGGACCGTCTACTGAAAAGAATGCTGTTAATTCAAAATTCCGCTTTCGGTAGTAACTAATACGAACATTGTTCTCAAGTAAATTGTTCTCCTTTAGTCTTGAGGCGATAAGCTCTGATTTCTCTTTAGACAGCGATAAGTCTCTAACAAGATCATTCAACTGTCCTTGGGTTAACTTTTTAGGCTCTAAATGTCTACCTTCAAAAGTGTACTCTGGTTCTGTAGATGGTCCGGAAACGCCAGTTGCACCTTCATCACTTTCCATGTCATCTATGATAGAATCTAGCCTATCACTTGGGGGAATTGGAATGGGCAATGTTTCATCATGTTTTACTGGTCTACGTGCTGAATCCAAGTTTGGATATACAATCTGGTTTTTGTTCTTGGCAGAAAACCCCATTAAGTTCACACTACAAAAATAACAGTCTTCATGATGATCTCTCGGTTCCCTCCATATCATGGGTATGGCAAATGGCATTAAAGCTTTCTTTTTGTTAAGCCAATCACGTAATCCATTTGAACAGCCAGAACAGATTTGATGTGGCGCCCATGGTTTATCTTGGTCACCTAGATGGCAAGTATAGCTTGTATATTTTCTTAATGTCGGTTGTAATACTTCGTCGCTGTGTTTTAGTTGTCAACTGGCCGTATACGAAAAAAACTTGTTGGGGTCATTCTTACATTGTCGAGGCATGTTGACTGACCTGAGCAAACTATAAATTCAAAAAAAATGTACACCAACTTGACACAACAAGTTCTTGGACAGGACTGATCTTTTGACACACAAAGCACGGCGTTGTTGCTTGAATTACAATGCTGCTAGACGTAAAAGCTCACACCTGAAATACATAAGATGTATAATTAAGATAATTGAAATAAATAAGATGAATAAACTAAAAAAACACAATAAAATAAACACAATCAAATGTTGAAATATTAGTATTTTGCCTATTTAAAATGGTTAAATCTGTGTAGTTATATATATGCCTTCATCTTGAAAACTATACGTGCTAGAAAACATCTGAATGCAGTTTTGGAATCAGCGTGAAAAATGCTATCCAGCCACTACAAATTTTACTCTGATGAAAAATCTTTGTTGACCAGTGTTATTATATAATTCCACAAAAAAGTCAAAAAAGTCACTATTTTTATGTAGCTTCTTACCAAGCAAAACTAAATTATATTAAATTAACAAAAATATCTTTAGAATTCCTAAGTCATGCTGCAACTTTTTAGCACCCCTCATATTTGGAATTTGAAAGTTGAAAAATTCGACACACCCTAGTGCCCCAACCAGTGTCCGGGTGTCGGTTGAGGTACACCGCCCCATGACACCCTCGATTACTGACTCTGTTCCCATGGTGGACTCGGTCGAGAGGAGCCTGGCCCTTCTTCATGGAGTCTCTCTCCCTTCGGCTCCTGCTGAGAGTGGTCGGGTCTCTCTCCTGGATCTACCTCTCCCACCTGTGGTGGGCCTTTCCTCCCCCCCCCCGTCAGTACTTGTCTGATGTGACGAGCCCTCGAACATATGGTTCGCCCCAGCCCCCCTCTGGTGAGGAGTCGGGGGTTTCGGCTGGGCCCTTCTCGTCTCTCCCCCCTTCAGGGGAGCCCCCCTCTGAACTCCCTGTTCCACTCTCCACCTCTCGTTCTACTACGGGTGAAGCAGCTGCGGGGTCGGTGGCCCCTACCTCCCCCGTTCGGGGTGAGTCGGGGAAGCCGATTCCGTCCCTGGTTACGGACCGTTGAGTTTGCTGCTCAGCTTGGTTCCGTGGCTATTTCTCTGTTTTCTTTGCCTCGTATAATGCCACTTCCCCTTACAGTTCCATTTTGCATTGGAACTGTAGGGGGCTTTTAGCTAACTGGGAGAACCTTGCCTCCCTTCTGGAGAGCGAGCGGCCTTCCTGTGTTTGTCTCCAGGAGACTATCCTGGCTGCGCGGGGACTCCCTCGTCTCTCTGGTTATGTTGGTTTCCCTTGCACCCCGGATGAGCACACACGCCGGCGGGGTGCGGCGATTTATGTGCATCATTCGTTGCCCTCGCGATGTGTGCCTCTTCGCACTTCCTTGCAGGCTGTGGCTGTGCGGCTCTTTTTAGATCGCCAGTACACTGCCTGCTCGATTTATATTCCTCCTCATGACCCTCCTTCTCGCGACGCGGTTCGCGAGTTGGTGTTGCAACTGCCTCGACCGTTTCTCCTCCTCGGGGACTTTAACTGTCGCGACCCGGCTTGGGGAGATGTCCGGTCGACTAATGTTGCTGGTATGTTGCTCTCCTTAATGGAGGAACTTTCCTTTGCGTGCCTCCACGAACCCACGGGTTCCTCTACCTGTATTGATCTCTCCTTGGTGTCCCTCGATGCCTTACTCGATTTTTCGTGGACGGTGTTGGGGGACTCTTATGGCAGTGATCATTACCCAGTCTGTCTTGAGCCGGTCGGACCGCAGCCAGGTGTCTCGTCTCGACCGAGGTGGTGCCTTGCGCGGGCTGACTGGCCATCCTTCAGAGCTCGTTCCGTCATTGCCCGTTCGGTGTTGAGCTTTGGCTCTGTGGATGAGAGCTTGGAGTTCGAGTGGGTGGTGATGGGCGTCGCGGAGGACTGTCTTCCTCGATCTTCCGGTAACCCGCGGACGCGTAGCCTCCCGTGGTGGACTCCAGAATGTCACCAGGCGGTGTGCGAGGGGAAGAGGGCGACGCGCCGCTTCCACCGCACCCGGCGCGCGGACCACTTGATTGAGATGCGGCGGGCGAAGGCTTTCGCCCGCCGGACTCTCAAGTTGGCCCGTCGGGCCTCTTGGCGTGCTTTTGTGTCCGGCATTTCCTCGTCTACCCCTTCTGCTGCTGTGTGGCGGAAGGTAGGTAGTATCGAGGGGAAGCCGGTCCCTGCTAGTCGCCCTGTCCTTCCGGACGGGGACGGCTTCCTTTCGGATCCTGCTGCTGTAGCCGATCGGCTGGCTAGTGCTTTTGCTGCGGTTTTCCGTTCGCCTTCAGCTGCGGATCGTCCTTTGTCGGATGTTACGTTCCCGCCACCTGGGAACGAGCCCTATAACCGTCTCTTTACGATGCTGGAACTTCGGGCTGCCTTGGCAACCCTTCGTTCTTCCGCCCCTGGCCCTGATGACATTCCGTATGACTTTATTTGAATTCTGCGCCCGATGGCCCTACACTTCTTGCTGGATCTTTTCAACCGGGTGTGGGTTGAGGGGTCGTTCCCTTCCCGTTGGAGGGAGGCGATTGTGGTCCCGATACCTAAGCCCTGGAAAGGATCCGGAGGAGGTGGCGGGCTATCGGCCTATTGCCTTGACGAGCTGCTTATGCAAGCTGCTTGAAAAGATGGTGGCCGTCCGACTTTCCTTTACACTGGAGTCGCTTGGGTTATACACCCCCCGACCCAGTATGGCTTTCGTCGATTTCGGGGTACTCTGGACCCCCTTCTCCCCCTTCCCGCCGGAATCTTGTTCTGGCCGTCTTTTTCGACGTCCAAAAGGCCTATGACACGACCCGTCGGGGAGTTGTCATGGACCGTTTGAAGTCTCTTGGTTTTGTGGGCTTTTTGCCCATATTTCTTCGTAACTTCCTCTGCCGTCGCACTTTCCGCGTCCATAATGGGGCGGCCCTATCTGACCTGTATGTTCAGGAGGAGGGGGTGCCCCAGGGGTGTGTCTTGAGCGTCTCCTGCTTCAATCTGGTCATGTCTGCGCTACCGGGAGCCCTTCCGCCCTCGGTGCGATGTTCCATCTGCGCCGACGATCTGGCTGTCTATGCCGCGGAGACGAGTCCCCCCCTCGTGGAGAGGCAAGTCCAACTCGCGGTCAATCGGGTTGAACGCTGGGCGTCGTCGGTGGGCCTTACGCTGTCTTCCCCGAAGACTTCGTGTGTGGCCTTCCTTCCGTCGAGAAGACGGGGATCCGGCGCCGTCCCGACCTTTAATCTTACACTCGGGGGTCAGCCTCTGGCCCTCGTTCAGTCAGTGCGTTTCCTGGGTATGGTTTTCGACAGCCGTTTGAGCTGGGTTCCCCACCTTCGCCGGCTGCGCTAGTCTACAAGACGTACCCTGGATTTGCTAGGACATCTGTCGCATACTACATGGGGCGCGGATAGGCGGACACTCTTCCGTTTGTACGTGTCCCTGGTACAGTCAAAATTAGATTATGGGAGTGTGGTGTATGGCTTTGCCTCCCGTACGGCCCTTCGGATACTGGATCCGGTCCTCTCTAGAGGACTGCGCATGTCATCTGGCGCCTTCCGCTCCTCTCCGGTTGATAGTCTGCAGGTTGAGTGCGACATCCAGGTGGTTGAGAGGGCGTTCTGCCGGGATGGGGGTTGGTATTTCACCGACACGGTGACCTCCCTCCTCGATGGTATGGGCACTCCTCCTCCATCCGTTATACCGGTCTCTTTCAGGAGTGTTGCACCTTGGGAGAGCACCCCTGTTGCGTGCTGTAGGGCGTTGCGCCCCGTTCGCAGGGCCGATTCTGACTCTGCATTGCTTCGGTCTCTGTTCCTTCAGCATGCAGCGTGTCACTCTGCATGTGTTGCGGTCTTCACAGATGGCTCGAGGTCGTCCGGGGGCGTTGGGGCCGTGGCTGTTCCCCAGTCGTCTGCCCTTGCTCCTCGATGTACCCGTCTCCCTGATGAGGCTTCCGTTTTCACGGCGGAGCTCTATGCCATTCTGAGCCCTCTGGAGGTGGTGCGGGAGCATCCGGATGGGTCGTTTGTCATCTATTCGGATTCCCGCAGTGCCCTGGATGGCCTGGAGTGTTTTGACCCTGTCCACCCACTGGTCCGACGAATCCAGCTACTGTGCCATATCCTTGTCGCTTTTGGTGGCAAGGAGGTGGTATTTTGCTGGGTCCCTGGACATGTTAACGTGGCTGGAAATGAGGCTGCCGATCGAGCTGCCCGTTCCGCGTGCCGACTACAGGTTTCACCCGTGTCCCTCCCCTTTTCCGATTATATCCCTGGCTTCCGTAGGTTTTTGCGCTCCCAGTGGCAGAGTCGCTGAGATGGCGCTACAGATAACAAACTTTGCAAGATGTTGGGCCTCTTCCTTCCATCGGTCGCGCCATAAGGAGGTGGCTCTGGCCCGCCTCCGTATTGGCCACACCCACCTGACCCATGGTTGTTTGATGACCGGGGATCGGGTGCCCCGATGTTCCAATTGTAACGTTTTACTTACAGTTGCCCACCTCCTGGTGGAGTGTCCGCTTTACTCTGCGCTGCGCGCAGAGTATTTTCCCTTTTTGGAGAGCGTCGGGCCTTGTGATAGGCTTGGCGCTATTCTATCTGAAGGTCCCTACTTTTCGATAACCGGATTGTTCTCCTTCCTCTTTCGCTACCGACTTCTTTACTGGCTGACTCCGCTATGATATTTTTTTTTCCTCCCCCTCCTCCTCCTCCTCCTCCTCCTCCCATCTATTGTTCATTTCCGTTAGCTGTTCCATAGTCTTCGTCCTGTGTTCGCTCTGCTATCCACCTTTCTTTTGGTGGCCATGAGCGGTCATACTTTGAAACAAAAAATAGATATATATATATATATTGACGGATTGATTGCTTCACTTAATGAGGCAACAGTGGGATGTTGCATTAGTAACAGTTTATGCCGATGATATGGTGTTAATAAGTCCCTCTGTTAAAGGTCTGGATCGGCTACTAAAAGTCTGCGAAGTGTATTCGCAGAAACATGATATTCTTTTTAATGTTACAAAAACTAAGGTTATGCAATTTCATCCTGAAAGCTGTAATCAGCCAGCTGATTTTAGGTTTAAAATGAAAGGTGAAGTAATTGAGGAAGTACAAGAGTTTAGGTATTTCGGTCAAACAATGACCAGCTCCTTGAGTGATGACTCGGATATAAGCAAACACTATCAAAGCCTTTCTGTTAAAGGGAATATGACTAACGAACTTCCGGTTCTGTACAAGTGGAGCTAAAGACACTTTCTTTCGTAATTTCTGCAGTAATATATACGGAGAGCAACTCTGGATAAATTATAAAAAAGCTTCTGGCAGAACCCTAAATTTGCTGTACAACAGGTCTTTTAGACTCCTACATAAATTACCCCCAAGATGCTCAGCTTCGCAAATGTTTGCTACCCGCAATGTCCAGAGTTTCCCGAAGGTAACAAGACGTGCTCAATACAGTCTAATGCAAAGAATTAAAAAATCAACCAACCCGATTATCCAAGCTATCCATGAGTTCTGCCCTTTGTCTTCTAATCTATGGAATTCATGGTACGAAAAAGTGTCTGTAGCTCCACTTAACCTCGACATTACTGTAATATTTCTAATCAGTTGTATATATTTCTATCCTTAGTATGTGAACTGTCATTGTATTATTAATATTTGTCATATGGACTATAATAGTATGTCAATAAACCTTTTCATTTTCATTTCATATATATATATATATATATATATATATATATATATATATAATATATATATATATGTGATACAACTCAGAATGGTCCCCCTGAGATCTATGTTACACACAGACCGTGCATGGAACAAAGAGCTCTTCTAGGAAAATTAAATCCACTATAGTTCGAATAAGTAATGTTAGATGACAAATACTATAGTTTTTCATTTTCATGATGATGAAACGGACATGTTAAGTGCTTTAAAATGTGGACGCTCAATTCTGCCAGTGGAGGTTTAAGTTTTGGTTTTTGGCTGAAAATACAATAGTTACCCCTTTTCTTTGATGTATTCAATCCGACGTGAATGCAATGAGTTTCTTGCGTATATTGAGGTTCTGAATATAGTATGCTTGGTGTAGTTGTCTCTTGATCCTCTTCCAAAGCTGGATCCTATCTGCTTTGCAGATAGCTGTTGAGGGAAGCTATATTTTTGGGCCTCTTTGCGAGTGACCCATTGCCCACGTCGGACTGACATTATGAAAAAAAAAACTATAGTATTTGTCATTTACCATTACTTATTCGAACTATATTGGATTTAATTTTCCCAGAAGAGTTCTTTGTTCCTGCAGTTTAACTTGAAATCCGAACCACACCACACCAGCAGCCCAATGTCTTAACCATTAGGCTACCTAGGGCAGCGTTCCTCAACCTTTTTTGTACTGCGGATCCCTTATCAAAATCTTTATATTTTGGGGGCCTCCTCCCCAAAAATTATCTTTTGTTATGCTTAAGTAGCATATAGACAAACTGAGGTATCCAGGTTAGTATAGTATTTTAGTCCTGATTTATACTTCAAAGTCGGAGTAAAGATGTTATAAAAATGCGTAAAACTTACCGCTGTTCTGTTTACATAAAAAAAAACCAGCATAAAAACAGGGAAGGGGCTCATTTGTGCCAAAAACTCACAGTTCATGAACTGGAAGCATAAGATGGTCGTAAAAAAACAACATTTATAGAAACTTTAAAGTTTCAAGTAACCGAAAATGTTATCGGTTAAAGATCAAAATTACCAACCACAAAAAAAGGGGAAAAAATTGTTTTACTGAATATAATATACTCAACTCACAGACCCCTTAAACAAAACTGACGGACCCCTTGTTGAGAATAGCTGAACTAGTGTACCTATTTATCTACCAACCAATTTTTGTTATTGTTTGTATGAACAACTGGATTTTGTCGTTACCCGGTCTCGATCCCGGGGCCGATGGATTCGTAGTAATTGACGCTAACCACCACACCACCATATATATATATATATATATATATATATATATATATATATATATATATATGTGTGTGTGTAAGGGATGGTGTTTGTCTGTTTGTTTTATGTTAGTTCATGCACGCCAAAATGGCTAGGGTAATCTGCACCAAATTTAGTTTACACAGTAATGGAAAATCAGGGAAGATTTTAGTAATACACTCGCACCTCCTAGTCCACCGATAGGTTGTGTTTCTGGGGCTTTTCTATACAAGGCACAGCGGGCATTCTGGTATATATGTAATACGGAAACTGAAGTAGAATGTTCAGCACAGAGAAGAAGGATTCATCTTCGCCGAGGATGGGCCACGTCCCGGGCAGGCTAAAGGTATTCTCTCGACAAGCTATACTGGGTTAGGATAGGCTTGGTTAAATTAGTATTTTAGAGTGTCGATAGAATTTCCCGTCGACCAAACTGTTTGTTTTATTGGGTTGTGTAAACTTCTTTACAACATCTGAGGTCATATGACAAAGGGTTGGATCCGAACTACGGGTCACTAAATAATCTGAAGTCCGAGAACGGTCACCCATCCAACTACAACCCAAATCCATTGTCGCTTAACTTCGCTGATCGACAGGAAGCGGTGTTACGACATTGGTCACAACGCGACGTAGTGCTGTCGACCAAATGTGTATAGGCCCCGTTCTGAGCACGTCTTACTACTACATCTCTCTCTCTCTCTCTCTCTCAGTAGTCCTGACCAAAAGGTTAATATCATGTTATACATTATGAGGCAGGATTTTTGGAGCACCATATATATATATATCTATATATATTCTCGAAGCATGATAAGCACATTTTATAATAGAAATCAGACTGTATACTGCATACATTGGAGTGAAGCAGATCTTCCATTTCAGACATTCAATACTAGTAAACTTTGATGTAAAAGCGAAAAATGTTATCTTGTAATTCATGAACACGTCAAACTATAAATGAGAGGCTGATACTTTATGCAGTTTCTTCCACAGAGAGCGTCATACCACTATCTTAATTAAATTTACATATATTTCCGATCAAATAATGCATCCAGAATTTCGAATTTGCATTTTGATTATCCATAATTCCAAATTTCGATTACATTTTTTTATAATTTATTTAATTTCGGATATAAAAGAAAACTCACATATACATAACGTACGAGTCACTTTACTACTCTATGAATATTTAATGAGATATTAACATTATTATAGAAAATTGTGCAATATATTTCTTGGCAAATGCGTTTCATACGTTAAGTTCCTATTAATTGCGTGTTGTCAAAGTGCATGGTAAAAGTGGCATACCTTTATCGCGGGAAAGCTTAGTCAGATCTTTGGAAAATTCTGAGTGCTTCAATATGAAAGACTGTACCTAAGTTACCTACAAGACCTTTTAGCCACACATCTTTAAGCTTAACTTCACTTAATTTAATTTAATTTAATCTAATATTAACACGCTGGTGATGAAAAGCAATCTGGATATGTTTCATTTAGATTACATGCTTCTTAAGTATCATACATAATCAAGTCATTTATTAGATTTAATAACTAGAATATTTTAGCTTAGATCACATCATTTTGTTAATGTACAATCAAAAGATGATGCAAAAATGTTCTAAATAAAAAATGAACTGCATACTTGCCGCCATAAATATTGTTCGTTCAAAGTTTCAATGGCGGGCCCCGCTATCCGTCTAACCACTTATAGAATTCAGAAATCAGTGTAAATAAGTAGAAAGAGTGATAAAAACGGGGAGGGTAAGAAAAGTAAATAGAATAAACACGTAATTTCACCACAACGTAATGACTCAACTGTAAATTAAAAGCTATTGGAATAATATCGAAAGCATTAAAAGTTAGTAGTATGACCGCAAAATGGGAGAGTGCAATGCAATTGCAAATGTTGCACAATGCTGCAAGAGTGCCAACCCCCACCCCTTGTTGCAAGGCACCCCGCAGTGCCAAACCCCCCCTTTTTTGGAAGGCACCCCCAAAATGAGGTTGCAACAAAAGGTATGCAACTTGGACGCGGAGTTATCCCCCAACCTGCAATAGGATAGGTGTTTGCCCGGCAGGAGCCAGGCGCATATTAAGACTTCAGCCGAGCGGCCGTTGTCTTATAGGACCCTTAATCAGCTGGCATCATCAGCCAATGCCTCCAGGGATCATCAGCCAGTTGGCTTAATCAGCCAGTGCCTCCGGGCACCATCATCCAGTTGGCACAGTGTACATCTATACTGTTTATGTGCGTTAAACTCTAGGGTGGGTTCGAGACCCGTCGCGGCTTTGAAAAAAGAAAAAACAAATTGGGTTCGAAACCCGTTGCGGCCTTCCACGGTTGTTACCCAGGGTGCCCTAATGATCAGAAAAAGAAAAAAAAATTGGGTTCGAGACCCTGGCGCGGCCTTCCACGATTCGTAGGGGCAGGACCCCGTTATTGCAACACTCGATCATATTGCTTATGTGTTTATCTCTCTCTCTTTCATATATATATATATATATATATATATATATATATATACACTTCCCCGTTTAAAAGTGGGTCTAAAGTGGAGTGTAAAGATTCGAACAATTCGAACGGAGAGCCAATGCGATCCTATATAAGTAAATTTCCGGAAAAAAGTTCAAGGGTGTCGCGGAAGCGTTATAAACAAGAATTGCTTCGTTGTTTCGTGTATAACTCTATTAATCGTGGTTTTTCTACAAAAAAATTTTTTATTACGCTCCATAAAGTCCTTCTATATCTATCTTCTATATCTATACCCTTCTATTCCTGTATATATATATATATATATATATATATTAGTGGTGGACCGGATATATTCCGCATTCGCATCATTTTTAACATCCGCATCCGCACGCACTTCTGACTGCGAATGTTATGCGGATATTAGCTCTAATAAATTATGCAATTTACAATTAAATTAACTTATAAAGCAGCTTATGAGGCCCAGTCATGCACATTTCATGTAAAGTATTAATTATTAAAGAACAAATATATAAACCTCAAAATATAAATACCTGGTAACACAGAAAATTGAATGAAACTTGCTTCATTGAAGTTTCTGTGGCTGAAACTCTTGAGAATGTTATTATTTTTATCATAATGAAAACATTAATATTAATTTAAATTCTTATGCATTGCCTGCCATAACAGTAATATCACGAAATTTGAAAAATTGCCATATATTCATAATTCTGTATTATCGTATATTGATAGATTAACTAAATATCCGCATCCGCATTCGCGGATATTGAAATAAAAAATCCGCATCCGCAGATGTTGAAAAACTGGCATCCGGTCCACCACTAATATATACACACACACACACACACACACACATATATGTTTTAATTCTTTATTAGCGAATCTTGGAAATCAGAGATTCGAGATAAGGTATGCGTTCTAAATTATACTATAGAGCTTAACAGCCCAATTTATCACACTTCTTTGAGTTTAACTCCGAGTTCTTCTTTAGTGGCTCGGAGGATTCTGATAGGCTTATTAAATTCTTTGAGGGTTCCCTCCGATTCTTCTTGTAACGTATCGTGAGATTTTAATAACTAAGTTCTCTGAAGACAGCGCGGCTCGAAGGAGAAGATAAAGACTTTTTCTGACTGTAATTTACTGCTAAAATGTTACAGGTAATGCTCAGCCTCGTAGTTTGAATCACAATAAACATGGAAGAAATTATCGGGGTTTATATACCCCGATTCTACTAACATCACCATTATTAAATGTTGAAGAGGCTACATTATTTTTGCAGAATATTTGAAAATAAAGTAAATCTTTTAGCTGTGGTAATGTTTAAACGAATAAACAAGATATTTGAAGATGAAGCCATATTTTTATCTTAAACCGCGTATTTTCAGATCTGATGTTATCATGATCTGCCAAATTAACTAAAAGTGGAAATTCAACTATGCATCTTTACACTAAATGTGCATATAAGTAAAAATTAAAGGTTTAAGATTTACAATTAAATGCTTAGGCAAGACATGACTTCATCTTTTATAACGGAGAGAGAATGTATACAATTTATGAACATTGCAAAAAGTTTCTCAGGATTCATTATTAAGCTAAATCTAAAAATAATTAAGAAATTTTAAAAAGAGCAAGTCACCAATTATTTTGCAAAGTAGAAACACATCAAAATTTATCCCAACGGAAAAATAATAATAAAAAATAATAACAGTATCGCTGAGTATACATTCCTAAATGGCGACATAATGTCGGGTCGTACATGGAGTACAATCCCAAGTACATCACTGAGTACGTTGTAATTTTGGTTTATTACAATTACGATTACCAATTAATTCACATTCGCTTATTATCGTTAACTATAGTTTTATTAAAGTATATTAATTACATTATATTAAAGTATTACAGTTAATTACAATTGAACAGTTAACTATAGCTTTGTTTTGTTTTTATAGTGTTTCATATTTATAGACAATTAAGATGTTAGGAATATAACACAAAGTACATGGGCACATACAGTGTGTATATATATATATACACACACACACACACACACATATATATATATTATATATAACACAATGAAGTTTTATAAATTGGAATCAGAGCGAGAGGAGATTTTACTTTTTCAGATATCAGTTTGTGCTGTGATCATCGAATTGCGTACACATGCATAAGCATTTTCGAGTTTACTGCGAGAGGTGAACGCACTTAAAAGAAAAAGTAAAAAGAATACATGTGGACGTATTTACATGTACGTAACTATGTACGTAAGCATGATCATCAGGGGACATGTACGAATGCACAAACTATTGTACACATATCGGCATGTAACACAATAGGTTGTGTGCGTAATATAGACACGAGTAAACATGGACTGATAGGTTGATAGGGCATCAGTAGACAATAGGTAGGAGAATGAATAAGTAATGAAATTAATAAAGGATAACGGTCAAGATAAGATATGGACGTATGAATGAATATGGTCGAATAATAATATTTATACTACATAATACCAGACTGGACACAATATATAAATAATGACTTATAGAGAATGAAGTTTTTATTATTATTAAAGAATTTACCATACATTGAATACGGAAGGTGTCCACATACTAAACACGTGATTCAGTGTTCAAGGTATGGAAAACGTGAAGGAAATTAAGTTACTTTTATGACGTCATAGTTATTTACTTTGTATGTACCGTATAAGTCATTATTGGGAGAAATTAAAGGAGACGAATTAGAAACACACAGTTAAGGGACATTCGCTTCTCATAGCTAACTTCTAATGGCACAAACATGACTACTGCTCAAACATAGAAATGGTAGGTCGCATGGTTGTGACACAAAAAAAAATACATATATATATATATATATATATATATATATATTTTTTTTTTCTCTGTGGTGATTTTAATTTCCCATTCATGAAATATAAAAGGATAGGAAAAAATATATGTATCCACCAGGACAAGGGGGGCACACGAGAAGACCAGGAGCAGGTAAAAATGCTACTAGCTTCAGCTGATAAATTTATGTTAACGCAAGAAATAACAGAAATACAAGAAAAAACAACTGCCTAGATTTGGTATTCACAAACAACAGTAATCTAATTGATAATGTAGAAATCTCACCAACTATGATATCACACCACAATATCATTGAAATAACAACTAATAAAGGCAACAGGAAAGGAAAGAACACGCACAACAGAACGAAGCAAATTCGAAATTTTTAATTTTCACTCCAAAGCTATAAACTGGGAAGATGTGACATCCAGCATGGAAGTAATAGATTGGAAAACCATTTTCGAGGCCAAGACAACGGAAGAGATGCTAATGACGTTAGAGGAGAAGACATTAGAAATTGTGGAAAACATGTCCCAAAGATACAACAAAGAGGAAAGAGAAGCAGGTTCGAAAGACAAAAGAGGGCATTGTTCCGAAAGAGAAAAAGAGTGACTGCAAAATTAAGTAATTGTAAAGATAACATCAGAAAAATATTAAATGATAAACTACAAAGTATCGATGTCGTCATACAGGAACAAATCGAGAAGCATACAGAAAAAGAAGAAGATGACGCTATAGAAGCGATAAAGGTTAACTCAAAGTACTTCTATAATTTCGCAAAAAGAAAGTCGAAAAACCAAGCGACTATCGGACCTTTAAAAAATGAGAACAGTGATTTATCTGATGATCTAACAGAAGTATCTGAAATATTAAAAGCTCAGTATGAATCATCTTTCAGTATCCCAAAAACTGACAAATTGATTTGCGATAGAAACGCGTTCTTTGAAGAAGAACCACAAGGGGAAAGTATAACGGATTTCGACTTTACGACGGATGATATTACACAAGCCATAGGGAAACTAAAAACACACTCAGCGGCAGGACCGGATAAATGGAATGCCACACTGATCAAAAACTGCAAGAATACAATCGCTGAGCCCCTATACTGGATATGGAGACGATCATTAGACACGGGAGAAATACCGGGCATCCTGAAGAGCGCGAACATAGTCCCAATATATAAAGGAGGAGATCGATCCCAGGCCAAAAACTATAGGCCAGTGTCGCTTACATCTCATCTCACTAAAATATGAAAGAATAGTTAGACAGAAAATCTATGACTTTTTGGAAACTCAGAAAAAATTCAAAGATAACCAACACGGGTTTCGATCAGGCAGATCATGCCTATCACAACTAATGGAACACTACAACAACATTATTGATTCACTTGAAAGTAATGAAAACTATGATGTACTATACACAGACTTTGCTAAAGCGTTCGACAAGTGTGATCACGGAATCATAATACATAAACTGAAATATATTGGAATAACAGGAAAAGTAGGGAAATGGATATATAATTTCCTTAGTGAGCGGAGGCAAGTCGTTACAGTACAAGGAGTATCTTCATCAGAATCAGAGGTCCTCAGCTCAGTACCACAAGGAACAGTATTGGCTCCACTACTCTTCATAATCATGCTAACTGACATAGATGAGGATGTTACCAGAGACAGCACAGTAACATCCTTTGCGGATGACACAAAGATCAGTAGAAAAATAAGAAACCCAGAAGACATAGGATCTCTACAAACCGACATAAACAAAATCTACAAGTGGACTGAAGACAACAATATGAAGTTTAACACCGAGAAATTTCAGCTATTACGGTACGGAAAAAGAGAAGACCTAAAGTGCATGGATATATTACCCCAAATGGAGAGGAAATTCAGAGAAATTCCAGAGCAAAAGATTTAGTGGTTGTAATGACAGATGATGCGAAATTTGAAACACAAAATAAGATAGCAGTAAACAGAGCAGAGAGAATAACGGGTCAGATATTGAGAACCTTTAAACGAAGGGATAGGAATGTAATGATTCCTCTACTGAAAACCCTGATCATACCCAAATTAGAATACTGCTCGGTCCTAACTTCCCCATATAAAAAAGAAGACATTAGACAGCTGGAGGGGATCCAAAGAAGCTTCACAGCCAAGATCAATGGGTGCAAAGAACTAAATTACTGGGAAAGGTTACGAGAACTAGACCTATATTCACTGGAAAGGAGGAGAGAGAGATACACCATTATTTATACTTGGAAAATAATGGAGAAACTAGTCCCTAATCTTACTCTGAATCCCATAACTCCCCAAACAACGATGGAAAGTAGAAGCGGTAGACTGTGTCGTATTCCCAAATTGAAGGCGAGACAGGGAACATCCTTAACCCTGAAAGAAAATAGTTTTGTAGTGAGAGGACCAAAACTGTTTAATCAGTTGCCCAAAGACCTAAGAAACACGAAGGGAGTTGCAGTGGAAATCTTCAAAAGAAGATTAGACGCCTGGCTCAGAACAATCTCCGATGAGCCGGGCGTACCTGGCTATGTGAGGTGGAGAGCGCAAGAATCCAACTCACTACTTCACCAGGCCAACTCGAGAGGAGGGGCGACAAGCTTGACCTTCGCGAAATGAGAAATCATCGCGCGGAACCTTTGTAAGGTTGTAAGGTAAGGTAAGGTATATATACACACACGCACACGTTTTATTTCTTTATTAGCAAACCTCTGATTTCCAAGATTCGAGATAAGATACGTGTTTTAAAATATGACGGAATGAAAAAGATGTGTTAAATACGATATCGAGCGAACTGAAATGACCCACATCTTTGTCATTCCTTCATGGGTAATTTAATATCCTTCCCTTTTAAGGCACCATGAAAATCGAATTAATGCTTTTTATGTTATAGCTTAAGGATAAAATTGTGTCTTAAAGATAAATTTATATTGAAGCAAAATAATTGGCCAAACGAGGAAAAATGAATAAGTTACCCGAAATAGAATCTATTTTGTTTTAAAAATCATATTAATGCTTTTTATGTTATAACCCTCTCTCTCTCTCTCTCGAATACAAGATCGAGAAATAAATCCTAACGCGTCTCTCCACGAATCGGGACATCTGACACGCCCCAGATTTCACAGGGCAACAAAACACATCCCTGTGGGGCGGATCCCAGGACCTCTGTTTGGCTGCTATGCAGGCCTACGCGTCAAGCCCGCCCAAAATTTACCGCTAGGCAATAGGAAGATAACGAATGTGTTTTGTTCACAGGCTCCCTTATAAAGGGAGAATTTCGACTCAGTGCTTCAGTTTCTTCATTTCCGCTCAGTGCTTTATACACTATGAGTCAGTTATCTTTGTACAATTCCCCCGATCTGACTGGGGATGGAGACTTTTACGCTCACGCAACACTCCACCTAATCTAACTTTATTCAGTGTTTTCCTACAAAGAAAAATTATTCCCAGGACCCTTTCTCGTTTTTAACAATATAACCTAACGGTAAAAGGCGACAATAAAAGCGCTTTCATAAACATTTTTAATTATTGTCTGTTCCCTCATTTATATGTGTATATATATATATATATATATATATATATATATATATATATGTGTGTGTGTGTGTGTGTGTGTGTATATGGTGGACAAAACTTTTATGAATTATCTGCATTCGAATTCGTAGCATTATTCTTTATTTTAATTACCAGAGACGGGGGAGGTTATAATATCAGCGTTTGACATTTAATTTGAATCTTAAACAATAAGTTAGGCTAGGCTAGGTTAGGCAACGTTAGGTTAGGTTATATTATGTCCCTGTTTTATATATATATATATATATATATATATATATCGTCGATAATTTAAAGATGTATTTTTTCTCGTTTATAACTGGTAATCTAATATCCTTTCAATCTGAATTTTTATACAACGTAAAAATTAGTCCCATTGTTTTTAAATATTCTGTTTCTATCGCTATTATATCAGCATATATATATATATATATATATATATATATATATTATATATATATATAGTGGAGTTTTAAGAATATTTTTAACGATGATTCAGCACAGCAGTAGGACACAAAACTTCTATGAATTATATGCGTTTAAATTTGTGGTATTTCTCTATTTTAATTGCCAGTATAGGACCGAATCGGACCTAGGGCGTGTTATAGCTACTTTTGATGAAAGTGGAATAGATGATATGGGTGCTTCTCCGCACATTCACCACAGGGGCCTGAATACAGAGGTCGAGGTATTGGCACACATCCGGTCCAGTGAGTGCCAGGTCATGGAGGAGATAATGTAAGTATTTTTGAGGTTAAGGATAAAACACATTGCATTTTCATTTATTAAATAGCAGAAAACGTACAAAATGGGGTCAGTATCCGTTAAATGTCTTAATGTCTACAGTTACAAATGTATATACAACTTTACACAATATAGATATACACTTTTACACATTACAGGGGGGTACTAACATATGGAAACCTTTTTTTTATCTGTTTGCATACACTGTTATCGTTTATCTCTCTGTCGCACAAACCGAATAATTTAAAAAAATTCATAAATCACTTCCCACGTGACATGTACATGAGAAATAAAATGCAATACAATCCGCATGTTTCAGTATAATATCCTTGGAAACGATATGGGGACCAAACAATCTCAGGCACATGTAATTGCGCGATAAACTGTACAATTACTGAATCATTCCAGGGCTGGAATCCGAGTGAATCAAAATAGTACATTCTTTCCTATTTTTAAAATAGATTGCAATCCAATGAATCCCCTCACCCCCAACAATGTCGGTGTTAACGATAATCCCGTACCAGTTTCTCGTACTTGGCAACTTCAATATTTCATTCTTCGCAAACACACCGATAATTTTTTAACGCGTGAAACGGTCACTTTTCATCACTCTCTGGAGTGTATTCGCATCCATTCTAAAAGTCTGTGACCACGTTCCTGAAACGATCAACTTCTATTAGTGCCTGTGATTCGAAGTACACGAGTACACTTATAGGCGCGTCTATAGGCTTGGCAAATTCCAACCTGACTGAGATATTCCCACTCTGCTGTGGATTTAAATGCGTATCTGTGCCAGCAGACAATTCAGGCGTAATATCAAATGAATAAATGTTAAATTCTTCGACAAATTCTTTCTGTGTTACACCAAAACCAAGTTCGTCACAGGCGCCTGTATTATGAGCCAGACTACTATATGCTCTCGCGCAGAGCTGGAACACAGCATCTGATGAGTAGTCCGTAATCATGGTCCCTCCCAGAGCGAGGCCATTTACCTACAGAGGTAGTCAAGACTTGTTTAACCCCGTCACAATGTCCATGGCTGTATCATAATGCCCGATTCCTAGCGATACATTTGAGCTATAGTACCGTTCCTCACCGACCAGGACTGAGCGCATAGTATTCTCTAAGATTATGCCTAACTTTTCGCACTCATCGAATCTTCTAAAGATCAGAAATATGATTTGTTCATTTTCAAGAGTTAAAAATTTGGTGGCTAACTGGAGTTCACATAACCCCACCTCATACGAATCACGCTCCAATTCACTGGGTCCATGGAGTTCTGTCACAAAGTTGGCGAGGGTGTTGTTAGGGTGTACAGACAAGGACGAGGAGGACAGGAGTGTGACGTAGAAATGGTCAGGCGCCATGCTGCATACTATTTAAGCTTCATTATTGCATCAGCTTTTATATAGGTGTTGAAGCTTTCTGGGTACCCTAGCCACTTCACCAAGTACATTTTTTCTTTCCTGAACCTTTGCTTCCTATAATTTTCTCAATTTTCATCACATTTTTTCCTAAATTAAATGCCACTTTCTGCAACTCCTCGCGGTAAAAGCCTCCTGCGATTTCTTCCCCATTCAAATCTTCAACGTAATACATCATTATCTCACCTTTAGTTCTCATAGCCCTAACTTTAAAAATCTCACGTGTCCATCCTTGCTCAAATCCCTTTGCGAATTTATTTTCCGAACGCGACAGCCATACATAATCGTTGATTTTGAAACGCGCAGAGTGTGGTGGTGGTGGTGTTCCATCTCTTCTTGGTTCCATCTTCTCTTGGTAGTGTAGTAACTGATATTAAACTCTGACAGCATCTTCTGAAAAGCGCGACCTATAAATTCTTTCAACATATCCGTATAAAAATAGCCAGGAATCCTGTTTTCTTTCAACATCAACGTTTTGGTCGATTTAGCGACTGTTTCAGGCGATTTATTTTTCAGGGAAATTAGCCACAGATATTTAGAGAATACATCTATTATGAATAGGATGTAGCGGTAGCCATCGTTATGCATTGAATATCTTTGTATGTCTGTTAAATCCGCCTGCCAAATAGAGTCAATCGAAGCAGCTGTTGTCTTGGCCTTTTTAAACCTTTTCCTCACCGGTTTATAAAGTATATAAGCATCCTCTTCCCGCAAAAATCTCTCAACATCTTTTTTCCTTACACGTAAGCACTTCTGTACACTCTATTAACGCCACCATAGGAGGCGGGGCTAGAAATGTCATAATAGCGTTTACTTAATATGTTATCCATTTGCGTATTTTAGAGACACGTGGATAAGGCTGACCGTTTGTCCTCTTCTTTCTCCTCTTCAAAGGCGCTGCTTCTGCTGGGGGCGATGGTGTACTCAGTTGTGACACATGCGAGACTTGTTCCAAGTCTTTTAACCTATTCAGATTACCTATCAGTGTTTTGGGGACATTTATTTGTTGTAGTCTTGCTTTAATATTCTTCCAGCCTGTTGGTGAGGGTCTGTCCCACTTTCTCACCAGATCATGAACAATATCAACGATGTTGGATCCTTGTAACCTTGTTCCTTCCTTCAACAATGACCTCGCCTGTCGGTCCACTGTATGATGGGATCCTCACTCAATAGATTATAAAGACTTAATCCTTTATTCCTCAATGTATGTGGGAGGCTGTTTTTTAGCACATGTTCGATGTGTTGTGTTCCATTGTTCTTTAGTTGGCCATCGTTGTGGCCAGGTCCAGTGTCGCTATGCTCATCACTACACGCGCTGTGCCTAATAACCATGGGGAGCTCTGTCGGCTGCTTATAAACCTCGTACTCATGAAGAAATTTCTGCAAAACCTCTTGGTACAAGATCCTTTTCTCATCAGGTGACTTTTCACTTTTTAATAGGACAAGCAACTCGTTTTCCATTCTTTTAAGCCTACTTTTACGGGGCTCTAGAGCCGTGTCTGGAGTCTTTGAACTTTGCAATGAAGCATACACCTCGTGCGGAATCACAACCACCTTCTTCATTATATTAATCTAGTCAGTAAAGGACCCAAAACTTAAATCACGTAGGACTACCTCCACCCAAACATTACTTCAACTATGAATGTATGAGCACAGACGAACGTGAAGATTTTGACCGATACTACAACAGTTTTAATGAATGTAATGCTTATAATATAGCTGATGAACGTGAGCGTTATTGCGTGAATGATGTGCGCGTGTTTAGAGTATGTTTCCAGGCCTTTAGAAGGATGTACATATGTCGTTTCAAATGCGATCCGTTGCAAGTCGCAACCACCATCGCCTCATTATGTTTTACGGTGTTCAAGAATAACTTCATGCCTAAAGACACCTTAGCCATTATCCACAGAAACAACCCCCGCAGTTATGGGCACAAGGCTATTTACTGGCTCATACACCTACAGCAGCAGACAGGTGTATACATAAAGCACGCCCGCAACACGTGTGAAGTACCCATTAAGGTTAATGGTCGTGTTTTTTGGGTTGATGGTCTAAGTGAAAACCGTGCCACTGGTGAGAAGACTGTGTACTCCTTTAACGGATGCTGGTGGCATGGGTGCCCCCATCCTGAGTGTGGAATCGTAGGAGATAGCCACGGTAGATCGCCAGCCGACAGTCTTGCATGGACCCGCACTCGCATCAAATTATAGGCTCCTAGTTCACTCACAAAGTTTTATGGGAGCATGAGTATGATGCACGGATGGAGGCAGATGGACAGTACCGTGAAGAAATAAACATGATCAAACGTTCAATGGTGCTGGATCTTCTCAAATGATGTGATAGCTTGTTCGGAGGGCGTACAAATCCCTTCAAGCTATACTTTCCGCCTACGGAGGGTGTGAAACTCCATTACTACGACTTCTGTTCTTTATACCCCTACGTGATGAAGAACAATCCGTACCCCGTAGGTGCACCTGAAAAAATGGTGGGTCCCGCCATACCAACAACCATCGAGGAGTTTTCAGCCAATTTGAATGAGCGCTACTTTGGGCTCTCTTTCGTAGATGTGCTACCCCATCGCGATTTATGGATGCCGATCTTACTCGTCATTATAGATCACAAGCTCATGTTTCCCCTGTGCGTGAAGTACGCGGAAGAGAACAATGGTGATTGTGACCATACACCCCACCAGCGTAAGACCAGATGTGTATATACAAGCCCTAAACTGGCCCTAGCCGTTCACCATGGGTATAGAATAATGAAGATACATGATGTGTAGAGGTTTCAGAAGCTACCCAACCTTTTCACACCATATACACACGCTTTTTTGAAGGATAAGGTTGAGGCGTCAGGATATCCGCGAGGGGTTGATACCAAAGATGAAAAAACGTCTTATATTCAGCGTTACCGTGACCGTGAAGGTATACAGCTTGATCGTCTCCAAATTATAAAGAACCCCTGGCAAGCGCTTTAGTGCAAAGTTGTGCCTAAACAGCCTTTGGGGAAAACTTGTGCAGAATACTGGCAAAGGGAACGTTTATTTGGCACAAAGTTATAATGAAGTCTGGGGTTATGCCAACGCTCCCGATAAAGAGGTCATGGAGATTGTGAATGTAGGTAATACTTACATAATAAAGTACAACAATACCGAATTGGCCAAAGATACCTCACGGTTTACAAACATACCTGTAGCCAGCTTCACAACAGCCTACGCACGCATCAAATTTTGGGGCCTATTGCATTCTCTTCGGCGGCGGGTTTTGTATGCCGATACAGATAGCGTGATATTCACAGCCAGGAGGGGTGAATACATGCCCGCTATTGGGGAGTTCCTCGGACAGCTAACTGACGAGATCAAGGATGAGTATGGAGACATTGCATGCGCCGACTCGTTTGTGTTAACAGGGCCAAAAACCTATGGGGTACGGGTGAGGGTGGGGGAGGATACGAAGTATATCGTGAAGGCTAAGGGTATCACGCTTAACCATGCGAATCGGCGGGTCGTTAACTTTCACTCGTTGAGGGAACTAGTGTGCTTGGAAGATGATGAGGGCGACCACCCACCCCTACTGAGTGTAAGTACCCACATTTTATGGCACAGATGTTGGGGGCGTGAAGGAACTTAGGGGTACAAAGGTGTGCCGTAACACCTATAGGAAACGTTACCAGGTGCCTGGTACCTATGATACCGTGCCCTTTGGATACCATAATCTTTGATATGTCTATTGTTAACTTATTTATTAAACGTATTTGTGTGTATATATATACAGTGCCCGCGAAAAGTATCCGATCACCCTTGAAATTTGTATTTTTTACATAAAAAACAATGTTTAAATGTATACTAACCTTATATTAGTATTTTGTCATCTGTCCTTTGGTTTGGATGACTTGTTCTAGACGTTTTGGCATGGATTTAATCAAGTTTTGACAAACTTCCACTGATATTTCCTTGCACCATACCTTTTTGATGGCCTCTTGTAATTTTTCGACTGAGCCAGTGTCGTGGCATTCAACCTTATTTTTTATTATTAGCCACAGATTTTCTATCGGATTGAGATCTGGACTATTACCAGGCCAATCCAAAATATCAAATTTATTGTCAGTAATCCATTTTGTCACTATTTTGGCCTGTGACATGGTGCACCATCATGCATGTATGTTTTTGTCCTTTGGATTGCCATTGCCATTGGAAGTTTATCCTGTAGCATTGCTAAATACCGTGCACCATTCATAGTTGTGTTCTTCGGAAGAAAATATAAGTTTCCACGCCCATAGTAACCGAAACAACCCCAAACCATCACACTTGGAGGGTGTTTCATTGTCTTTAGGGTGTATTTAGGGTCCATCCTATTTGAGCCAATAGGCCGGCGAACCTTTTTTGGACAACTTCTGAATGTCAAAAATGTCGACTCATCGCTAAATAAAACCTTCTTCCAGTCATCAACAGTCCAATGAATGTATTTTTTACAAAATGCGACACGTTTTTTACGCATTTTTTCATTAATGAACGGTTTCTTAGCAGCATGGCGAGATGGTAATCCGAGTTCTTTTTGGAGCCGCTCCTGGATAGTTCGTTCAGAAACACCAGATAACAAATTATTCATATTAAATTTTATTTCTTTCGCAGTTATTGTTGGGTTTTTCAATACTAAACGTTTCATAAGTTTGTCTGTTCGCGAATTTGTTTTTCTCGGTCTGCCAGATCGTTTTTTAGGGACTGGCGTGGTTAGGCCACCATTGTTCTTAGCCCGTGAAACCCATAAATTAACGGTACTTTGGGATATGTTTAATTCCTTAGCTATCTGTCTCTGTGATTTCCCACATGCATGCAAAGCAACAATAGCACCTCGACAATCACTCTTAAGTTGTTTTTTAGCACACATTATATATAAATTTTATTTACACCACTTTCTGTAAAAAATAAAAAATATCAAGAAATTTACACAAACAGTGAAATCTGACAAATTTGAGACACAGCCACCCGCAACGAAGGCTACCAGAACACTAATTTGAGAATGCGTTGGATAGCTCTCATATCAGCGAGCAACCTCAAAGTTACCAGATGTCGCTAGAACAAATAGAAAGTGAATTACGTGTCTCTGAATATCAAGGGAAAATATTGTATTTTCTTGAGTGATCGGATAATTTTCGCGGGCACTGTATATATATATATATATATATATATATATATATACACACACCTTGAATATTTCGTTTATTAAATAAACTGTTTCAATTAGCGTTTCACTATCTCCTTTGCGCGCGTGCGTGTGTTTGTACAGTAAAAAGCTAAGCCCCGCCCACTGTAAGACCAGCAACGTGAGTCATTCCGCTACCTGAACATGCATCTATCCCTGCGTGCTCAATTGACCTTTGCATACCCTTGAACTCAGCGGTATTCTCCCGCGTAGAAGTAAAATAGTAATGGCTACCTTTAATATTGCGTGTTCAACATTTATGAAGTGGTACTCGGCAAAGTGCCAAACTGTGGTGGATACTGAAAAACTCCCTATTCCACCTCCTTTGCCACTTTTAAGGCTACATTGAGCCGTGCGAAGGACCAAGCTGTTCAAATACTCTACGGATATTCTGGCGAGGGCGTTGTAGGATTTCGTAATACAGACGATGTATTGAAGTATGTTATAGACCTAACCTTTGTAAAGGCTCACATATACCGCGAAGTAGAACAAGCAACACGTTCAGAAGATAAGCAACGGTTATGGATAGTGAGTCTTGTTGATGAGTGGTGTGACAAGCGATATTATGTCATGTTACACCATACCGACTACTCGTACCCTACGGTTGAAAATGTAAATCTTGTCATCATGGAGAATCTTAAGTATTTTTACCACTTTATTAATATATATTATGATGAGGTTTGTAGTGAGGTTTTGGCTAATGGGCTGTGTAAGTTTTGAACAGACTTTAGAGACGAGTATCGCTTGTTAAACAAAAAGATCAAATATGGACATATGTTTCTCTCAAATAGTGCGCCGGATTGTGAAGATGTTTAGTTTGTGGAAATGAACATCTGATGAGTGATAAAACATTAAAATCGATATTGTTTCATGTTTGTCCAAGAATGTTCGAACAAGCCTGTACACGCTTCAGCAGTGTGACGCACTCCTCCCAGCCAGCCGACCACCCGTGTACCTCACGAGACATAAGAGTTCGAACAAACCCATACACCTTTCATCAGCGTGACTCACTCCGCCCCGTCGAGCCGATCCGTCCACCTGTGGCTCATAGTCATCTCAGAGCATGAACCGAGTGGACGTGTGTATACAATGAAACTTCCTTTGAGAAGCATTCTCAACGCCTCGTACGATGTCTCCGTGACGAAGTCATTGCGCGTGTTCAGGCCTGAAACCGGCTCCATTAGCTATGTACTTGAAACGATTTGAAGGCAAGCAAGCAAACGCAATATTATTTATTTAAATGTTGAGGAGATGAATAGAGTCTTCGTGATAGTTGAGAAGTGAGGGGAGGACCGTTGTAACATACCTGCAGGTGTAGGTACAAGAAGAGAGCAGATTAGTGACGTCCCCTCATACACCGTTGTGTATATATATATATATATATATATATATATATATGCGGAAGAACGCATCTGATAATAACGTTCTTGTCCCTACGCGAAACCGCTTCATCCTCGACAGTGTGTTTGAAATCGTCTGATTCCGCAAGCTGAAGCCTATATTATACGCTCGTGTTACAGATATGATTTATTTTGACACGGTTCTTGAATACGCATACACCGCTCTGCTCGACGGATTTATCGAATGTAGAAATGAACAAGGCAAGAATGAACAAGGCACTTGAGCGGTACAGGGCTGAGCATACCTACACTTCACCCTGAAGAGCTGTACTGTACATCTATATAATGAATAGCTGTCGTTACGACTTGGAAGATTATTTCAATTGCCGCTATGCAGAGTGAAGAAGAGCTCACGATTGAAAAGCTCGGGACGGTAAGAAAAAACCCCGATTGGTAAGGTGTGTTTATAAACTTGTATTTAATAATGATGTTGTGGTTAACGATGGCCTCTTTGTGCGTGCTTTTGATTGTATTCTAGCCGTGTTTAATGAAAACTTGCCAGCCGGGTGTAAAGTGGACACAAAAACAGTATTGAATGATATGAAATCATTTATGTCGAGTATATGCCTCTGTATCAGTTAAACGGTGGAGTGATGCTTGGACGGTTTTATCACGTGGTGGAAAGTAATAGCGATGTGGATGTAGACTCTATTACGTGTGAGTTGAGCGTTTTGCACCGTAGAACATAAAGGATGTATATTTAAATTGTGTGTGTGTGTATATTTCCTGTACTAATATGCATTTGATTATACGTTTCGTATATTTTTAATATATTTAATATAACTATATATTTTTCCTGTCTAATATAACTATATTTTTCCTGTACTAATATTTTGATAATACAACGTTTTGTATATTTGTGATGTTTCAGATTTTATTTTTAAACGTGGACGAAGATAAATATAGCTGTATATATTTTTCCTATACTAATATATTGATAATGCACCGTTTTGTATATTTTCTATTATATATTTCCCGTTCGTGATGCTATTATTATTATTTTTTGATGATGTACAGTGCCCGCGAAAAGTATCCGATCACTCAAGAAAATACAATATTTTCCCTTGATATTCAGAGACACGTAATTCACTTTCTATTTGTTCTAGCGACATCTGGTAACTTTGAGGTTGCTCGCTGATATGAGAGCTATCCAACGCATTCTCAAATTAGTGTTCTGGTAGCCTTCGTTGCGGGTGGCTGTGTCTCAAATTTGTCAGATTTCACTGTTTGTGTAAATTTCTTGATATTTTTTTTTTTTTTACAGAAAGTGGTGTAAATAAAATTTATATATAATGTGTGCTAAAAAACAACTTAAGAGTGATTGTCGAGGTGCTATTGTTGCTTTGCATGCATGTGGGAAATCACAGAGACAGATAGCTAAGGAATTAAACATATCCCAAAGTACCGTTAATTTATGGGTTTCACGGGCTAAGAACAATGGTGGCCTAACCACGCCAGTCCCTAAAAAACGATCTGGCAGACCGAGAAAAACAAATTCGCGAACAGACAAACTTATGAAACGTTTAGTATTGAAAAACCCAACAATAACTGCGAAAGAAATAAAATTTAATATGAATAATTTGTTATCTGGTGTTTCTGAACGAACTATCCAGGAGCGGCTCCAAAAAGAACTCGGATTACCATCTCGCCATGCTGCTAAGAAACCGTTCATTAATGAAAAAATGCGTAAAAAACGTGTCGCATTTTGTAAAAAATACATTCATTGGACTGTTGATGACTGGAAGAAGGTTTTATTTAGCGATGAGTCGACATTTTTGACATTCAGAAGTTGTCCAAAAAAGGTTCGCCGGCCTATTGGCTCAAATAGGATGGACCCTAAATACACCCTAAAGACAATGAAACACCCTCCAAGTGTGATGGTTTGGGGTTGTTTCGGTTACTATGGGCGTGGAAACATATTTTCTTCCGAAGAACACAACTATGAATGGTGCACGGTATTTAGCAATGCTACAGGATAAACTTCCAATGGCAATGGCAATCCAAAGGACAAAAACATACATGCATGATGGTGCACCATGTCACAGGGCCAAAATAGTGACAAAATGGATTACTGACAATAAATTTGATATTTTGGATTGGCCTGGTAATAGTCCAGATCTCAATCCGATAGAAAATCTGTGGCTAATAATAAAAAATAAGGTTGAATGCCACGACACTGGCTCAGTCGAAAAATTACAAGAGGCCATCAAAAAGGTATGGTGCAAGGAAATATCAGTGGAAGTTTGTCAAAACTTGATTAAATCCATGCCAAAACGTCTAGAACAAGTCATCCAAACCAAAGGACAGATGACAAAATACTAATATAAGGTTAGTATACATTTAAACATTGTTTTTTATGTAAAAAATACAAATTTCAAGGGTGATCGGATACTTTTCGCGGGCACTGTATATATATATCCCATTGTATATTTATTTTCATTAATTCGCCTAAATAAACAGAATGATGTATTGGCGTTTTATTTATTCCTTTTTGCTTTTACACGGTATTTAATTATATCAATTGGTCGGTTTCTAAAGCGGATTTCTAAACCAGAATATTTGTTTTAATTAAATATTGCTATCTGGCAACTCAACCTTCTAAACCAAATTGCGGATTAAGTCAGAATATATGCTTTAATTAAATAAATAGTGCAAACGGGAAACTCAACCAGATACGCCAACGGGTGGTGAGAGAGGGAAATAAACATGATCGAGGGTTGCAATAACGGGGTCCTATTTTTAATAGGTCTGTCTATTGGGTCGTATTTAGAGACCTTGTCGGTCTACCAGGAGTTGGTAAGTAAGGCGTTGGTGGAGGTGGTTGGTCGGTTGTTGTGTAATAGTTTCACCACCAATCGTCTAAGTTTGGACGCTTGGTTGTAGCCCTCATATCGATTAGGTGGTGTTGATGGGATGAGCTCCTAAAAGTCTATACTTAGACGATTGTTGGTGATGTGATGCTTTTTGTGTTGTGGTTGTGCTCGTATATATCTTGCTATTGGGGCTTTGCATGCATCAATCAGTTTATATATATATATATATATATATTATATATATATATATATATATATATATATATATGTGTATGTGTGTATATATATATATATATATATAATTTTTATATATATATATGTGTGTGTGTGTGTGTGATAATAGGTGCTTTATTGGGCGTACAATCGGTGAGTGTGTGTTTGTGTGCGCTTTTAAATCGTTCGGAGATTATTAATATATACAGACCATTTATGCCTTCTAAAAAGTCTTCCAGGCCAAGTGTCTGATTAAGTCAGAATATATGCTTTACTTAAATAAATAGCGCAATCTGGCAACTCAGCCTTCTAAGCCAACTGGCGGATTATGTCAGAATATATACTTAATTAAATAAATAGTACAAACTGGCAACTCAGCGTTCTAAGCCAAATGGCTGATTAAGCCTTAATATTTGCTTTAATTAAATAAACAGCGCAATCTGGCAGCTCAGCCTTCTAAGCCAACTGGCGGATTATGTCAGAATATATACTTAATTAAATAAATAGTACAAACTGGCAACTCAGCGTTCTAAGCCAAATGGCTGATTAAGCCTTAATATTTGCTTTAATTAAATAAACAGCGCAATCTGGCAGCTCAGCCTTCTAAGCCAACTGGCGGATTATGTCAGAATATATACTTAATTAAATAAATAGTACAAACTGGCAACTCAGCGTTCTAAGCCAAATGGCAGGTTATGTCAGAATATATGCTTTAATTAAATAAATAGAGCAAACTGGCAACTCAGCCTTCTAAGCCAACTGGCTGATTAAGCCTTAATATATGCTTTAATTAAATAAACAGCGCAATCTGGTAACTCAGCCAGATAAGCCAACTGGCTGATTAGGGTCCCTATAAGACAACGGCTGCTCGGCTGAAGTCGTCATATGCGCTTGGCAGCTGGGGGAACACCTCTCCTCCTCTCATCTATCTTTTAGGTTAGGTCGCCCCCTTTTGGGTATTCATTGCAGCTTGGGGGATAACTCCGCCTCCAAGTTGCATAACCCTTGTTGCTACCCATTTTGTGGGTGCCTTCCAGCAAAGGGGTGGTGGGGGCTGCAACAAAGGGGGTGGGGGGTTGGCACTATGGGGTGCCTTGCAACAAGGGGGTGGGGGTGGCACTCTTGCAACATTTGAAATTGCATTGCACTCTCCCATTTTGAGGTCATACTACTGAAGTTAATTAAAGTTTGTTTATTGTAAAAAAATAGCAAAATACCTTTAAAGTGTGAGGTGTTGTACTCTGTAACAATGTAGACTCTTCCACAAACGGTATAAGTTTTTTAAGTTTCCAAAAAATGAAGATCGTTTTACCTAATATCTAGGCATCTAACTGTGAAAGAGTGAACCTAAAATTTGGCCTTTACATAAAACGTAGAGTAAGTAATATGTGGTAAACATTTTAATGAGTTAATATAGGCCAAGATTTTGAAGAAAACTGATCTACTGAAGACCTTCATTACAATAAATTTTAGATGTATTAAGTGAATTACTTTTATCAGTATTGGTAGTAATATCCTGTGTGTGTGTGTACAGTATATGATGGAAACCTACAACGAAAAAGAAAAAATTATTCCAAGATCTTTCGTGTATTCAGCAATACACCACGTCAGGGAATATATATATATATTAGGGTGTCACTAGGTAATAGGGGGAAAATTAAACGATGGATATTTTCCTATGACACCCCCTAAAATTGTTCCATTTGGTGTAAAACATACGGAAGAGAAATGTGGTCCTGATTGGTCATCATTTAAAGGTCGCCCTCGTCACTAAAACAAGACCCATTTGTTGACGTCAACAAGCTGTTCAGTGTTCACAGCTTGGGCCGAACCAGATAATAAAAAACAAGGCAATTTGGTGAAATAACGAAAGTAAGACACTTAAAAACGCAAAGAATACAACAGTTTTATTATATAATCAAAATAGAAGACATAATTTGGCGAATAATGGTACAAAATGGAGAAGCAACAAAAGCAAAACTTTGAGAAATAAAATACATATACAGTAGCAGAATAATTGGTGCTCATACGCTGATCAGTGATTAGTTCTTTCGCGTCCTCACTAATGCTGATTTGTTCGGAGCTGGGTGTTGCTTTCTGTGGTCAGTGACAACTTGAACGAGGAACTGGAGCTGTTCTTCTTTCACTGTCAACTTTCCGTTCAGCTCCTTCACCAGAGCCACGGCCCGTTCTGCTCTGTCGTTCACCACTGCAAGTTTGGAGACCACATCCCGAGCTTGCACGTATTCAGAGTTTGACGTCCATGAACTGGGATGGTGGAGCAGAAAGCAATCTGGCAACTGAAGTTTTGAGAAGAATCCTCGGGTGTTCTTTGTGATCAGTTGCTCCAGTCCTTTGCTGTCACTGAGGAACATAGTATCAAGAACCAAAGGTCGTTTTGGCGGCATGTGAGGGGCTTCTTGATCTAACGCTGCAACCATGCTGCACTTCACTTCCATCGATATCCTCTCATCAAAGAACGCCAGACCCACTGCCTCCTCCTCCGAATGGTACCACAGGTGCGCAGACAGCTTCTTGGTGGTACCATCAGAGATCTTCTTGTGCGGGTATCGAAGGAGCGTCCTCATCAATTCCCAATCATTCAGCGGAACTTCGATGGACAGATGAGCTGTTGCCCACGCTTTCATGTAAACTAGAACAGAAAAGAGGCAGATATCTCGAATTCCGCGTTCCTCAGTGTTCGTCAGTTTAAACTGTCTTCGGAAGAGCCAGATCTTGATGGCATAGAGCCCCTTAGCCATCCATCTCGCCAGGTGCATAGCACCAGGGACGCGGAAGTTTAGTCCCTTATATGGAACTCCTCCAAGAAAGATGACGGAAAGATCGAGGAATTCCTGATAGTCATCACGAACTTGAAGTGCTTGTGATTTTGCAAACTCAATGAGCTCCGTTCTATGCTTAAAAATAGCTGCTTTGGTGAACGCATCTGTGTCCGCAGTTTGGAACTGTTGCTGGTCAATGCGGGTCCAATAATCATGGAAGCGCTTGAAAAGCAGAATTTCTGGACCGGTAGATACTGAATCTAGCGATGCTGCGAATGCCGCCTGTAGCACCAACTCCAGTACATGGTGTCTGCACGCGCAGTGTAACAGGTCACGTCCAACTTTTTCTTCCAGAAGAACACAAGTTCCTCCACGGTGGCCTGTGTTTGTCGCGGTTGTGTCGAAACACAGATTTGACATGATCGGTCACTCCCCATTCATTTAGGCAATCTATGATGGCATTTGTTTGTGCCAGCGCGGTTCCTGACAGAAGTTTTGGCACCCCGAGGAGCTGCTCTGTCCCGGAGCCAGATACAAGAATAGGTAAGCGGTCAACATATTCTCGTGACGTCAGATCTTGCATGAGTTTTCCGTCCCAGTGAACAGTCAACGGACTATTGCCTTGGAACTCGCTCTTCAGTTGCCGAGCCTTAAGGGTACGGAATTTTTCACGCTGACGATGAATGGATCCACAATTGATGTTGTAGTCGCTAGCATCATGCCCTAAGCTGGAAGCTGCCTCAAACAGCAGATATGTGGCCTTTCTTGACGAGAGTTGCGTGCGATCAAGCGCTGCCGCCAATTCCGATGTCATGATGTTCTTCGTTGCTCTTTGTTTAGACGCTAACGAACCACCACATGCTCCTTTTTCTTCGCTATCATCTGAGCTGGAGGATGAGGACTCCAAAACCGCTTCGTTGGATACTGCCTCCATTTCAGCTGCTGATCGCTTTCTTCGTTTCTCCTCTTCCTCCCGACGTCGAGTACAATCTTTGACTTGGCGCTGATGGGTCATGTCCAAACCTGCCATTGAACCTGGACGTCCTTTCTGGCGCTGCTGCTGAAGGAACTCCCAATCCTCTGGGTACTTGACCAATTTCTCACAATCAGCGTGGGCGATGTCAAAGAGACGATCGAGGCGTTCAATGAATTCTTTTTCTTTCGTCTTGTGTGAATCGTTCGTCCTTGAGGCGTGTTTTTTGAGTCCTTTCCACTCCTCGAAGACTTTATCCAGTTTGCTGACGCAGTGTGTCTCGAGTCTGGTTGGAATGTGAGCTTTCTCCCAGAAGGACATCACTGCTCGAAGTGACTTCCTCAACGCGTCACGTATTGTCATTTTCTTTTCATGGTGAAGGTAAAGGAAGTAACCGAATGCTTGCCTGTAGGAAGAAAGCTTGCATCCTTTCACCTCATCAACCGCTGCCCCTAATAGGTATATACACTTCCGGGTTTCCATCACCAGAAATCACGTAGCTGAAATGAGAAACGGTGAATCGTTAAGTATTGTTCACTTTATTTCTCAGATATTCAGACACACACAGATACACACACACACATATATAGAGATATATAGATATCTAATGAACGATTATGGAGACGCCGCGCAAGCATTAAACTTTGGAAGGCGGGGGCGACCTTTTATAGTTATTCAAATAAAAGATTTTTCAGTCACCATGTTTTTTTTACCAATGGAATAGATTCGCGGGGTGTCAGCATGAAAATTTCAAACTTTGCATTTAAGTGACACCCTAATATATATATATATATATATATATATATATATATATATATATATATATATATATATATTAGTGGCAGACCGGATGTCAGTTTTTCAACATGTGCGGATGCGGATCTTTAATTTCAATATCCATGGATGCGGGTGCGTATATTTAGTTAATCTATCAATATAATATAGAATTCTGAATATATGACAATTTTTCAAATTTCGTGATACTACTTTTATTGCAGGCAATGCATGAGAATTAAAATTAATATTAATGTTTTCATTATGACAAAAATAATAACTTTCTCAAGAGTTTCAGCCAAAGAAAATTCAATGAAACAAGTTTCATTCAATTTTCTGTGTTACCAGGTTTTTATATTTTCAGGTTTATATATTTGTTGTTCATTAATAACAATGTACAACAAATTTTCGGTTCAGAAAAAAAACGGGAATAACATTCGGTCATTCTTAATATTTCGAGTGTGCTGATTCCAAATCTGAAAATAGTTTTTTTTCTATCACGTCACATTTTTTTGTAATGACTGCTTAAAATCTTCATACCAAAAAATAAGAATAATTTGATAAACAGATAGACTTTATCATATGTAACAGTTTAATTATTGTTATACTTCAACATATATGCACAAAATTAACATAAAACTCGTATTATACTGTTTTCAACTCATTATTTGTATTTATGCTGGCGTTTATGTGATGCTTCTGGTTTGTCACGCTTTAAATTCCAACAGAAATCGGCCAGCATAGCAGGACTCCACTTCCCTTTGTATCGGCTCTCCATTGTGGCTATATCCTAGTGGAATCTCTTCCCGTGTTCGTCACTAAGAGCAGATGCGTTTTCCGGAAAGAATGAGAGATGTGAATGCAAAAAATGAATTTTCAATGACATCTTACATCCGAGACGTTGGTATGAGTTGATAAGTTGATCCACAAGTGCAGAATAGTTGTCGTATTTAGTCTTTCCTAGTAGACCGCTGCACACGTTTTTGAATGCACGCCGGGCTGCCAACTCACCCTCATCCATCACCGCTTCAAAGTGTTCGTCTAGCATGAGTTGGCGAATTTGAGGGCCGACGAATATGCCTTTTTTAATCTTGACATCACTTATTTTTGGTAATTTTTCCTTTAGATATTTGAAGGCATGTTTATTCTATTTCAACGCCTTTACAAATTGTTTCATCAGCCCTAGTTTTATGTGAAGTGGCGGCAAGATAACCATTTCCTTTCGTACTAGTGTTTCGTGAATAATTTTGTGAGATCCAGGTGAGGAATTGTCTCGCGGCGGCCATACTGAGCGTGTGTAGTGTTCAGACCTTGCTCGGCTATCCCACTTGCATAGGAAACGCATGTATTTCGTATAGCCAGTTTGCAATCCATTCAGAATAGCCACAACCTTCAAATCTAGGCAGATAAGCCACTCATGTTCATTGTATTTTATACAGTCCAGAATAAAAGCAACATTGTCATACGTTTCTCTCAAAACGACTGAATGAGCGATCGGAACAGAAGGCAATGTGTTCCTACTGTGTAGCAGTACACCCTTAACACTGTACAGAGATGCATCAATGAACAATCTCCACTGATTCGGTTCATAGCACAAACCCAGAGCATCGAACAGACCATGTATATCAATGCCATAACAAAGATTGTTCTTCATTGTGAAATATTCCTGCAAATCCAAGGAACGCTTTCGGAATGCTATAATTCATACGTCTTCCGCCAGCAGATTCCATTCTTGTAGACGTGAGGCCAGCAGTTCACTTTGTTGCTTGGTAAGTATTAAATCACGGACCAAATCATTGAGTTCAAGCTGCGTGATAAGATGTTGTTCTTTCTTGGACTCGACTTAAGCTTCATAGAATTCGCCGTCTGATTCCGATTTGTCAGAGACTTTGTTATTTACGCTGCAGGACGAGGGATGGGTATATCTGTAGAATGTTCCACAGGACGCATAGCAGAACGAAGATTTGGGTAGACTATAGCCTTTTTCTCTTTTCTGTTGCAACCTTTGATGTGAGACAATAGACATTGTTGACTACTTGAGATAGCATAATTGTGTAATACATTATGCAGAGCAGGATATGCTAAAATGTGCTAAAAACACCAAATTTGACGTATATTCAGAAAAATAAAGGTTCAAACCTGTGATGTTCGTTAAGCAGAAATAGCAATCAGTTGAATGATCCAGCGGCTCTGAGACACCGAATCCCAGACCAGGACCGGTGCCTTTGAACCATGGAGATAACGAGCTTGTACATGTCACACAGCAGATATGAGGCGCCCAGTGCTTCTCCTGATCACCAACTTTGCATGCGAAGTATAATTCATAAAGCTTTTTCACATGAAAAGTCAACTTCCTTTTACACTGTTTTAACGTTAATGTTCCACAAATATAACAAACACTGTCTGGCGAATTTTTGCACTCTCTAGGCATTGTAGCATAACATCGAAAAAAACCTGTAAAATAAGAAAATGATAGATCAATTTGCAATTTCACACAATATAGACGTTGTCGGTGAAATATACATAATTTGATAGCTGTTATACAATAATACTCACTTATAGCACCCATTTATGATAAAATATGGCTGACAATTTTTTTTTGAATGATTAATGAAAGAAATTTTTCATAAAATCAGTGGAAACACAGAGCCGAACACCACCACCACAGCATATGCATGACTGAGCAAAATGTAAAAGATGCGTTCAGAGAACCAGTGGTTCTCAAAATGATACAATGAAATAGGGTCATTTTCATAAAATTGGTGGTTGATACAAATAAATGAGAGTTATTTTCGCAATCTACGCATATAATTAGCCATAAAAATGACGATCTCATTTCCGTTTTTTTTTCACTGTTGTACAGTGTAATTAATACTTTACGTGAAATGTGCATGACTGGGCCTTATAAGCTACTTTATAAGCTAATTTAATTGTAAACTGCATAATTTATTAGAGGTAATATGCGGATGTTAAAAATTATGCGTATGCGGATATCCGGTCAACCACTAATATATATATATATATATATATATATATATATATATATATATATAAACAGTGGTGTAGTGCTGTGGGAACGCGTGGGAACGGCGTTCCCTTACTTTTTTTGGTAGACGGAACGGCGTTCCATCACTATTTCAAATAAACCCGAACTTACAAATCTCTAACGTCATGAAATTTTAATTCCCACCCCTAGGAGAAATATGAGAAAGAATCATTAACTGTTTCATTTCTTTTAGCTTCGACTGAGGCAATGCTAGCCTATAAAGATCTGGTGAAACAGTCACCACGGCGTAACAGTTGTTAACTTTTTTTTAGTTAATCATTCCAGTTGTTAGCTATTTTTATTGATCGTACTGGATGTCATATATCTAATGACACTGGAAATACTGCATCTTCAACCTTGGAATATATCCTAATATCCAGTGCATATGACCTCAAAATATCCCTGAAATTGGTCAGATTTCAAAAGATATCCCGGGGGGGGCTTACAGTGCCCCCGAACCCCCAGCTGTATGGGCTCGCCGCGCTCGCCATTGTCCCCCCCCCCCCGCATCTGAGTAACACTTTCAAAATGCGTTCCCTCACTTCTTTATTTAGCACTACACCACTGTATATAAAACTTGAGTGAAGTGTTTGTTCTTGGGAAACTAACTTACTAAGGAATAAGGGGACAAGGAGATGGTACATGTTTATTTAGAGACGTTTCGGAAATTTCAGTTTCTATTATCAGTGCTAAAAATTTAAAATCAAATATAAAAAATGAATAAATATGATGAACAGAAAAAATTTATACCATATATTTATATAAACGTATGATATTAATAGTATATTTACAGTATATATTAAGTATTTAAAAATAAAAAAATATAAAAGTATATAAAATATAGGAGGGTGAACCAATTGTCAAAATGTAAAAGTTAAAAGGTAAACAAAATTGAAAGCAGTGTTTACCAGTTTGTTATTGGGATGACGAACTAATTGGGTCTAATGGGTAAGATAGGTTTGTGTATTTTGGGGAGGCCGTAAACAGTACCTGGGGACGAGCCGGAAACCTAACTTGCCCATTAGACCCATCTTTTTGTCCTCACCACCCACAATTAAAAACTAGCAAGATTCCTAATTTGCACCCTAACCCCCCTAACCCAGAATGAATATTCCATTCCCAATTCCTATGAATTCGCCAAAGAAATACTGGCCATAAACAACTCAGCCTCCATATGCACGGTTTTCACATAGTATCCCTTTACCCCAACGTATCAATTAAAGAAGCCATCGACATCTGCAATCTGCATCAACATCTTATTTTCCAACAATCCGAACACAGTCCTTAATTTAACGAAACAGGAATTCACCAAACTGGTAACACTTGCCGCTTCAGACACCTATTTCTTTTTCAATAAACAACTCTACCAACAAACCGACTCACTAGCTATAGGATTCCCCCTAAGTACCACATTCTCCAACATTTTTCTGTTACCATGAAACTAACTGGCTACTCCATTGCCCCACCCATTACGAACCACACCTATATAAAAGATACGTTGACCACACTTTTCTCCTCTTTCACAATGCCAACCACGCCCCTCTTTTTCATAACTATCTCAATTCCCAACACAAAAACATAAGGTCACTAAAGAAGAAGAATTGAAAGACACCCTACCGTTTTTAGCTATAACAATAAGAAAACAAAACAACAAATTCAGCACCTCCATATATCGGAAACTCACATACACAGACAGGCCTATAAAAATAAAATTAACAGCATATAAAATTAACAGCATCAAAATCTTAATCCACCGCGCCCATCAACTTTGCTCTTCGTACTTATCCTTCCACAATAAAATAGAATTCATTCATAATTTCAGTATTAACAACTCCTTCCCAAAACATCTACAATTTTTAACTATAAATTTCCTTAATAATATTTATGAACCCCCTCCCCCTTAAAGTTCCCGCAGTTAAAAAAGACAATACTTTTCTTTTCCCTATTACAACCATATCAGCTACAAAATACTCAGAACTTCGCCTACTCACTCCTATCTACCCCCAAATTAACTTTCAATTCGTATTCACCAACAATAACAGCATCAAATCATACTTCAACCACAAAGAAAAAGAAACCCAGCCCCTTGCCTCGTCCACTATCTACGTTTTCAACTGTGTTCGCTGCAAAGCGAACTATATTGGCACCACCATTTGCCAATATGAAACAAGAGTGGACGAGCATCGCGGTATTTCTACCAGAACATCGCAACCTTTGAATAAACCTTCCAAATCAGTGATAGGGATCACTGCTATCTCACTACTTCCCTCCAACTTCAACTCTGCTTTAAGGGAATTGAATCAGGAGTCAATGAACGACGAGTCTGCTCACTGATTCAGCTGAAAATGCTGGAAGCCCAACGCTGTACATATAACTACACTGTGTTAATAGGAAGAATGTTAAATACCTCTCTAATCACAATCTTCTCTCAGATTGACAGTATGGGTTTCGCAAGGGACGCTCTACTGGCGATCTTCTTGCATATATCTCTGACTCTTGGTCATCCTTCTTTCGGGATTTCGGTGAAACCTTTGCTATTCCGCTAAACATATGAAAAGCTTTTGATAGTCTGGCATAAATCCTTAATTTCCAAACTTCCCTTCTTCGGCTTCTTTCCTTCTATATGTGCCTTTATCTCTGATTTCCTCTGGCCGATGTATAGCTACGGTTGAAGATGACCATTGTTCTTCTCCAGAAGCTATTAAGAGTGGTGTTCCTCAGGGTTTTTTCCTGTCACCCACTCTTTTCCTTTATTTATTAATGATCTTTAATTCGAACTTTCTGTCCTGTCCACTCTTATGCTGATGATTCCACCCTTCACCTCTCCATCCGCTTCCCAAAGCGTCCCTCTCAACACATGATTCGCCTGAGACGGCTATGGTACACTGACTTCTGATCTTTCTGCTATCTCTGATTGGGGCAGAGAAATCCTTGTGGCTTTCAACACTGAAAAACTCGGCTTATTCATCTGTCTACTCGTCATAATCTCCCATACGACTATCTCCTTATCTTCAACAATACACAACTCAATCCTTCCTCTTCTCTTAACAGTCTTGGCGTTTCCTTTTCTCGTGATCTTTCCTGGAAAGATAACATACTCGTATACTCTCTTTTCAAAACAGTTTCCAAAAGGTTAGGTGTGCTGTACCGGCTTCGCAGTTTCTTCAACCCCACTCGGTTGCTGTCCCTGTACAGGAGCTTCTCTGCCCCTGTATGGAGTACACTTCTCATGTGTGTGGTAGCTCAACCCATACAGCTCTACATGATCCGGTGGAATCAAAAGTTTTTCGTCTCATTAATTCCCCGCCTCTTACTGACTGTCTTCAATCCCTCTCTCTTCCCCGGAATGTCAGTGACGTAACTAGGCATACGCATTATACGCACGTGCGTATCGATTTTTCTTTAAAAAAAATTTTTCGCGACCGGTTATTGTGTTATACCTTTTCATTCATATTACTGTACTGAGAACCTCTGCGTTTCGATTCTTCCATTTTATAAGAACATGCATACATGTTTATACGCACAACTTTAGTAAGTTTCCCTACAGGCGAAGACAGCCTCCTGTCCATCTACTATACCGATGAAACCGAACTTCACTGTTAACCATGTCATTACGTGTTTCCCTGCCATCACTGACACATTACGTCATCTGAGCGAGAAGAAGGTCAACCACAACGCATCATCATATCTTCACTCCATCCTCTCCTTCAACTTCATAATCTGCCTCCATGTGAGCAGCTGCCTCCTGAAGTATTTGATGCCACTTTGTAAAGTGCTTCAAACCAAGAACTTTGACCTCGTGCGTGCATCCCAACAAGCTCAAACAGTAGTCAGCGTCCTCCAGAAGAAGAGACAAGATGCAGCCGTTTATGACACGATGTGGACTACTGCCAGTGATTTTGCCAGAAGCGTTGACGTGGCTCCCAAGGCTCCCCGACAAAACAAAGATAGACACAACGCTCGAACACTCCAGCCTCTGACCCCAAGGACTACTGGAGGCTGAATGCCGACATTCTTCGACCATCTCATCACCCAACTGGACGGCCAACTGTGCAAACTGATGTCTCACCTCTGCGATCAGTACCTCATACCCACCTTCATCGACAGATTGACTGATGACATGTGGCAGGATATAAAGGTCGAATATGCGCCTCTGCTTCCATCTACCTCGACAGCAGACATAAAGCTAGACAAATGTAGATACTGCCAACACCCAAATGCCCTCCACTCTGCAGGACAGTGTCGATGCCACAACTGGACTCTATCTCAACATCCACGGCATCTTCCATATACTGCTGATCATATCAGTCTCTTCCGACAATGCTAAGCGCTCATTTAGTGCTCTCCACCGATTGAAGACGTACAGTATCTATCTATGTAGCCACATGACTGACCAACGACTGACCAGCCTCGCCCTGCTTCACGTTCACCAGGGCATCAGTATCGACATCAACACCGTCCTGAAGGAGTATGACGCAACAGGACTACGTTGCAGTGCACTCTTCTTTGATTAGATCAAATCAATGAGTTTATTTCAATCATTAGTTTAGTATTCTCTTTCATTCATTTGTTTTTCGTTTATATATTCAGTTTGTATATTTACTTTATTATTTATTAATTTGTTTATAAATAAGGAGTAATAGTTTTTTAATGTCTGGCTACGCCCATAAATGTTGCCTCTCGCTCTATTTACTATTGCTATTATAGTATACACTGCTCTTCTGAACTCTCTAACTGCATGCCTCCTCCTTTAAGGAGAACACGCAGTACCAGACTTTCGACATATCCTCATTCTTTTTCTGGTCAACTCTCTAATGCGAGGGTTAATCGGTATTCTCAATCTTTCATCTACTCAACCAACATCCTTCCTCAGTCTATCTTCCCCCTATCAATGACTTTCAATCTTTTAAATGCAGTGTCCAGGCATCTTGAAAACTTTGGATCTTCATTTCTGCTCTCTTCTTCTATGGGGGGAACTTGTGGGCATTTGCACTTGTCCCCTCCTTCCTGCGTAAAATATATATATATATGTATATATTGTCGTGAGATGTCTTTAATTTACTTTTGGTTTAATCTGTGTTGATTTCAATCTTACTACTAATTTTACTCATTTTCTGGATTACAACTATGGTAGCCTTTGGCCGAGAAACACTCGGAACACGAGCTGCATGGCAGGAACAGTTTGAACGAAGAAAGGATTTTTAAAATGAAAACGTTTAATTCTGTTTTAACTTGTTTTTTTAATTAACGTAGCAATACTAACCGGGGAAAAATGCAGGTACATGGTTTCACACCACTTCGTGGAAAGAGCTAACAAATAACTTTAAATCACAAATTACATCTTAACAAAAAACAAAAAAAATCCTTCTCATAACAGACCCCGTAACAAGAATGGTTGGAACAAGGCATTTTAAAATCTCGTAGACCTACAGTGATTGACTATCTCCTTGACAAGAGTAAGGATTATGGTATTGGTTCTGTTTTAAAATAATTCTTTATGAATTTGTATTAAATCATTATAAATTGCATTAAAATTCAACACGTGACAATATTTAACGTGGCGGCAAGCAAGCAAAATTTGTATGTTCAAAGACAACAGTACGTATCATATCCATGTCAGATCAAATTATATTACATTTTACTGTAACGTATTTAGAATTAAAACTTGAGCTACTTTCGTTATGTGAATCTCAGTTTAAATATAATGATTAACACACATATAATAATACTTTGTAAATGAAGATGAAATGAAAGGGAATTTAACTGATATTTCTTCCAATAGATGGCATTACACATTCAAATATTTTGGCTTCCGACGTACTGATCAGATCTACTAGTTACAAGCAGAGAACGCGCCTCCATGTGGGTAGCAAAAATATCCCGGCCTACTTATGGGTGGGATATTTTTGGTAGTCCCTGCGGAAGGCTGTTATTACCCTTCGAGTAATACATAGTTACTGTACAGTCAAAAATAATATGTTCTTTTTATCTTTTTTTTTTAACGAAAATAGCACGACTTAACCTAACCAATCGTTAAGGTTAAATTTTAAATTTAATTTTCTTTTTACTGTACAGTCAAAAATAAATAAATATATATATTATATATATATATATATATATATATATATACACATATATATATATATATATATTTTAATATTAAAATTAACCACTGGTTAGGTTAATTGAATGCCCGGTTAGGTTAATTGAATGTCCGGTTAGGTTAACTGAATGCCTGGTTAGGTCAACTAAATGCCCGGTAAGATCAACTGAATGCCCGGTAAGATCAACTGAATGCCCGGTAGGCAACTGAATGCCCGGTTAGGCCAACTGTATGCCCTTGACGATTGGTTAGGTTAAATCGTGATATTTTCCTTAGTTTTAACGAAAATATTACGACTTAAACTAACCAATCGTCACGGGCGTAAAGTTGGCCTAACCGGGCATTCAATTAACCTAACCAGGCACTCATTAATTTTCCCGTAGGTTTCGATTAATTGTCAGCAACTTTCACGTGATAATTTTTTCTCTCGCGGAGCCGTTTCCGTGTTTTAGGGTGGGACAGACTTGTTTATTTAATTAACGTAGCAATAATAAACGTGGAAAAAATGCAGGTACATGGTTTCACACCACTTCGTGGTGAGAGCTAGCAAATAACTTTAAATCACAAATTACATCGTAACAAAAAACAAAAAAAAATCCTTCGGTACATAGAGTTTTAAAAATTCAAATTTTTTCTAATTAAAAAATATTATAATTTTATTTGCTGAATCGTAAATGCACAGAGTAAAAAGCATGCGCTAGAGCTCCGCCCATTTTATGACGTGTCTAGATGTCACTATCTTTCAACGAATCAGGAATACAGACGGACGGACGGACGGACGGACGGACGGGACTCCCTTTTTATAGTATCATAACCCTTGTATGATTATTGGTTTCAGTTGGTCGTCTTTTATTTGTATTTTCCGCCAAAATGTCTGTGGAAAAGGTTTTCCACACGAAATAAAAAAATTTTCAGATTTAAAAATATCATTCCGTTTGTATAAATTAAAGTATTAATCCTTTAAAAAATAGTAGTCTGTTCGTATAAATTAAAGTATTAATCCGTTAAATTTTTAATATTTGTATAAATTGCTTCAATGCCCAGTAGATTGTCTGACATCCTTTTTCGATAAGACTAACGACGCTCTCCAAATGTGCCACATCTATAATCTTAAACAGAGATGCCTCTTTTCTAAATGTTCTTTTCGGCTAATATAAATCACAGAAAGGAGTTAAGTGTAGAACTAAAATTATATAAATTCTTTTGTTAATATCATTATTATCATAGATTAGGACTTTGCAACTTTAATAATCTTTTGTAAACGTGGCACCACGGAGTTCTCAGGGGAAAACACCTTGAGAGGAGCAGTCGAAGCCTCGCACAACGCAACGTGCAGCCGGTTGCTTAGCTGGTTCGGCTCGAGTTTTTTTTCTTTATTAACTCTTTAAGCAAGTATAGTGTTAAGAATTTGATTTTCTAATTACTCTGCATTGTAAAATAAATCAATCTCATATTTCAAAAGCGAACTATCCTTGTGAAATAAAGACTGAAAAAGGTGACTTCATTTATATCCTTCAGTAGTATGATAGCAAAATGGGAGAGTGCAAATTAGCCTAAGAGAAAGGAGAGAGAAGAGAGGAGAGGAAATGTTTTCGCAGGCATATCTCATTGGATACTAAAGTTCACGGCAGCCTCAGTTAGCTTAGAAATCTTAATCAGCCAGTTGGCTTAATCTGGCTAAGAAGGTGTAATTGGCTTAGAAGGCTTAATCTGACTTAGAAGGCGTAACTAGCCATTTGGCGTACTGTATACATACTTACACACATGCATCTTTATATATTCCCATTATCCCAGTTAATTCTATCGTTTAACATCGTTTATATTTATTTATATATATATATATATATATATATATATATATATATATATATATATACAACACATAAAACAAGACAAAACAGTTTCTATAAACCAATTCTTAAAAACAAAATTTAAAAAGACTAAAAGAAGAAGGTTAAATTCAAAGTTATAAAAATTTACATATAAAATTACAAGAAATTTAAAAAGCTATTTTTAAATTACATATAGTAAATTTAAAATTGATACAATGGAATAACACTACTAACCATTCATTGCTGGTTCCGAGGCACAAGTAATTTTAAAACAAAACAAATGGAACATACTATGGGTTGGGTGGTTGGAGAGTTATAAGTTGGGAAGGGGGAATTATAAAAAATTTAAAGGGACAGCTGAGGAATCAACATTTAGAGAAGGGGTCAATGTTTTTATATAAAGAGATTCCAAAATTCTAAGTGAGTTGGAACAAGAATTATACCCGAGAATTTTAAAATTATCTAAAGTGACATCAGTTTTACATTTAATACTATGTTCCCGGATACTAGAGGCTTCTTTTTATTTAAAATTTTACCTGTTCGGCAACTTATTCCATATGCGAATAAAATCTAGCCCTGAGAGAGCGCACGGTGCTGCCAATGTAAGTACCAAGGAGACACCTTGGGCAAGTAAATAAATATACAACACCGCTACGCAACGAATCAGGAGTTCGATCCTTCGTTGAGAAAAAGCTACCTAAAGACGTTTTATTAATAAATATAATGCGAAAATCAGTATGATAAAATTTTTTTTTTTTTTAACAACTTCGTAAATTTAAGTTTAAATTCTTTATTCATGGGACCCATTTCAGGTACCAAGAAATATTTTATATCTTTAGGCACTGAAATACAGGGAAGTTGAGGGCTATAAACATTATTTAAGAAAGATCTTATTAGTTTATCTACATATTGAACAGGAAAACTATTATTGGTAAAATATAGTCTTAAATTATTAAATTCATCGTAAGTAAGGTAAAACTAGAAGTCAAATTATATCCTCTGAACAAGAGTGTTTTAATACACGACATTTTATAGTTAAAATCAGTAAAACTAAAAAAAAATCATGCCCAAACCGGTAAAAGTGGGTTTCCTGTAAACTGATGTAGTAATAGAATCCCCTTTTTTCGAAATTAAAAGATCTAAAAAGGGAAGGGAGCCATTTTCCTCAGTTTCCATTCTATAAGTTATATTGGGGTGCAGAGAATTTAAGAAGTTAAAAAATTGTTGCGCTTGTACAGCATTATCAAAAACAGCTATCGAGTCATCAACGAAGCGTCGATAAAAAATTGGTTTACAATGGGTGGGAGATTGTCTAAAAATTATACTTTCTAAATGAGTCATAAAAAAATCAGCTGATAAAGGTCCGACGGGTGATCCCATCCCAACACCATCAATTTGTTGGTAAACCTTATTATTGAAAGTAAAATAACATTGCTTAAAAACCAGTTCTAAAAGTTCCTTAAAATAAGACCATGAAAAACCATGAAAACTATCAACAGAGCTAAAAACCCTATCTAAAATAATGGCAATAGTTTCTGATACAGGTACGTTCGTGAAAAGCGACTTTACATCAAAACAATTATAAAATCAAAATTTCAGACTCGCATAATAAGTCTCTTGAGCATCATATAATTACTCTTAAAAATACCCTTTCGTTGTTGGATTATTTATTAATAATTTCTCTTGTACAACGTGATCTTGAAAAGTTTCATTCTACCATTTCTGAAACTCATGAACGTAAGTTAAAGGGCCTGGGCCTGAATTCACCTAATTTTTTCAATTCTGATAAAGTAATTTCGAATTTTTCTAGTTACACCCTCTCCCCTCGGGAAAAGTTTTTACTCTCACTTGGCTTGCAATTTAAGCTTCCGTTATTTCAAATATATAAGCCTTCGTTTTTTCTTTACTTTGAAAATTTTTTTAATGGCTTGAAAAATGTTCCCCATGTTGGTGATTTTAATAATTTTAAGTGTCAGTTTGCTAATTTAACTCATGAATTTTTTCATAAATTTAGAAACCTTAAATTTAAATCTTTTATATTTAAGAAGAGTGACTTACAGGTTATTAAGAATTTGGCAAGGAACCAGGAGATTGTCGTGACTAGACCGGACAAGGGTAACGGAGTTGTTATTTTGAATAAATCTGATTACATAAATAAAACTAATGAAATCTTAAGTGATGATAGCAAATTCAAACAAATTCTTGAACCCGTCAATAAAGTCATTTTAAGGTTGGAAGACAAAGTTAATAGATTTTTGTCACGATTAAAGTCTTTAAAGATAATAAAAAACGATACTTACTCTCAGTTGCTCGTATCTGGTTCTGATCTTGCTCAATTATACTGTTTGCCTAAAATCCATAAAGTTGGAACACCTCTCCGTCCTATTTTAGCTTCGTATAACTTACCTACCTTTCAATTGGCAAAATTTGTTGTTGGTCTCTTGTCACCTTTTGCGAAAAATGCGTATACCATAAATAACTCATGAATTTCAAAAAGATCTTCTTAGTGAGAATTTCGGTTCAAAAAAGTTTTTTGTCAGTTTTGATGTAAAGTCGCTTTTCACGAACGTACCTGTATCAGAAACTATTGCTATTATTTTAGATAGGGTTTTTAGCTCTGTTGATAGTTTTCATGGTTTTTCATGGTCTTATTTTAAGGAACTTTTAGAACTGGTTTTTAAGCAATGTTATTTTACTTTCAATAATAAGGTTTACCAACAAATTGATGGTGTTGGGATGGGATCACCCGTCGGACCTTTATCAGCTGATTTTTTTATGACTCATTTAGAAAGTATAATTTTTAGACAATCTCCCACCCATTGTAAACCAATTTTTTATCGACGCTTCGTTGATGACTCGATAGCTGTTTTTGATAATGCTGTACAAGCGCAACAATTTTTTAACTTCTTAAATTCTCTGCACCCCAATATAACTTATAGAATGGAAACTGAGGAAAATGGCTCCCTTCCCTTTTTAGATCTTTTAATTTCGAAAAAAGGGGATTCTATTACTACATCAGTTTACAGGAAACCCACTTTTACCGGTTTGGGCATGAATTTTTTTTAGTTTTACTGATTTTAACTATAAAATGTCGTGTATTAAAACACTCTTGTTCAGAGGATATAATTTGACTTCTAGTTTTACCTTACTTAACGATGAATTTAATAATTTAAGACTATATTTTACCAATAATAGTTTTCCTGTTCAATATGTAGATAAACTAATAAGATCTTTCTTAAATAATGTTTATAGCCCTCAACTTCCCTGTATTTCAGTGCCTAAAGATATAAAATATTTCTTGGTACCTGAAATGGGTCCCATGAATAAAGAATTTAAACTTAAATTTACGAAGTTTTTAAAAAAAAAAAAAAAATTTTTATCATACTGATTTTCGCATTATATTTATTAATAAAACGTCTTTAGGTAGCTTTTTCTCAACGAAGGATCGAACTCCTGATTCGTTGCGTAGCGGTGTTGTATATTTATTTACTTGCCCAAGGTGTCTCCTTGGTACTTACATTGGCAGCACCGTGCGCTCTCTCAGGGCTAGATTTTATTCGCATATGGGAATAAGTTGCCGAACAGGTAAAATTTTAAATAAAAAAGAAGCCTCTAGTATCCGGGAACATAGTATTAAATGTAAAACTGATGTCACTTTAGATAATTTTAAAATTCTCGGGTATAATTCTTGTTCCAACTCACTTAGAATTTTGGAATCTCTTTATATAAAAACATTGACCCCTTCTCTAAATGTTGATTCCTCAGCTGTCCCTTTAAATTTTTTATAATTCCCCCTTCCCAACTTATAACTCTCCAACCACCCAACCCATAGTATGTTCCATTTGTTTTGTTTTAAAATTACTTGTGCCTCGGAACCAGCAATGAATGGTTAGTAGTGTTATTCCATTGTATCAATTTTAAATTTACTATATGTAATTTAAAAAGCTTTTTAAATTTCTTGTAATTTTATATGTAAATTTTTATAACTTTGAATTTAACCTTCTTCTTTTAGTCTTTTTAAATTTTGTTTATATATATATATATATATATATATATATTATATATATATATAATATACCCAGGAAAGCACTTGTTTCAATTAATATCGTTTACTGAATAACAAAACACAACTATATCATTCTGTTTATTTAGTCGAATTACACTGGTATGCATATGAAAATTTTTTGTCTGCTGTGAGGGTTTTTTCAACTCATATTATATAATTCGACCATGCTGAATTCGAAAATGACATTGGTTTTCCTCAATCAGGTCAGGTTTTTTCTCTATTGGCCATTTATTATAAGTCCAATTTTATCCCCAAATTTATTGATTTTTTTAGCTTAAAAACTGGAGATACGAGTAATATTATAAGAACACTCGTGAAAAATGAAAACATTGTGTGAATAAATACTTTTATTCATACAATGAATATGGAAAAAAGTTTATTGAGGAAGGAATTAAGTTTTTTTGGCTTTCCGTCTGTGTTTTTCTTCGGGCACGTCTCGCTTCAAACACCAGCAATAGTCCGCCAGCATATTGATATCCCAGTTTCCCTGGTACCTCTCTTCCATTATTTTGATATCTTGGTGAAATCGTTCACCCTGTTCCTCACTATAATCCCCGCAATTTTCAGGAAAATAGTTCAAGTGGGACCACAAAAAGTGCATTTTTATGGACATGCGCGACCCATGAGCTTTGAAAGCTTCCATCAAGTTTTCGACAACGGACTCGTATTCTGGACTTCTACGCTTGCCAAGAAAACCAGTGACAACTGATTTGAATGCCTGCCAGGCATTCTTCTCAGTTGGAGTCATTGCGTTTTCGAACTGAGTATCCTTGATCAAAGTTCGAATTTGAGGACCATCAAAAACCCCAGCATTTAGTTTAGCATCAGATATATGAGGAAATTTACTCTCGAGATATCGGAATGCTGAACCCTCCTTTTTCATTGATTTGATGAAATTTTTCATCAAGCCCAGCTTAATATGAAGTGGTGGGAGCAAAATTTTTGTTGGTGGTACAAGGGGCACTGAAACGACATTATGCGACCCAGGTTCAAAATTCTCTCTGGATGCCCATTCACGCTGTGCATAGTGCTTCTCATCCGCTCGGCTATCCAATTTGCAGAGGAAACATGGGTATTTCGTGCATCCCCCTTGCATTCCCAATACAAATGCCACAATCTGAAAAAAAATGAAAATATTTAAAGAATTTAGAGAATTTGTTCTATCATATAAAAAAATCTATGCATTGGACTGTATCACTTCTGTGAGAAAGTTAAGTGTTCTTATACACTCTCAAATAACCTTTGGAAAAACAACATAGTCAATAGCAATAGTTTACTTATGATATTAGTATTACCTTCAAATCTCCACAGATCCTCCAGTTATGTTGGTCGTATACGAGAGCATCCAGTAAAATTTTCATGTTATCGTAGCTCTCAGTAAGTTGTACGGAATGTGCTACAGGGACTGATGCAATCCTATTCCCAATGTTGAGAAGTACTGCTTTCAAACTTCGTTTAGACGAGTCTATAAATAGCCTCCATTCTGATGCGTTATATGGCAGGCCCAAGGATTCGATTAGCCCCTCAACATTGCAGCAGTACACTAAGGAAGAGGTATTTTCGTGCACTGCAAAAAACTTGCGGAATTCTTCCTCTCGTTTCCTATACCAGGAGAATGTTGTTCCCGGAGCCAGCAAGTTGTCCTCTCGAAGTCGTGAGCCCAAGATCTCGGCAGCTAATTTGGAAAGTCCTAAATCCCTGGTAAGATCATTAGTTTGGCCTGGTTGAGAGGCCTCGGCTCATTTGAAGCGGTATTTTGAGGTATATACGACTGGGACTGGTCATTGGCATTGGTCATTGATTCATCATCAGAATCATCGAAGTCCAGGGTTTGAGGTGGGTCGGGTATTGGAATTCCAGGACCATGGGGTACAGGTCTCATAGCAGAAGGAATGTCAGGGTATACAACAATGTGTTTATTCTTCTTGTTAACTCCTGAAAATAGAAACACAGAAACATGGATATAAAACTTGCATATGAAATAGAAGAAGCATTCAGACAGTGGCGGCTCGTGAGGGAAGGCTGCGGTCTGTAAGATATGAAATAGGTCGATGGAGTCTGTGTATTTTCTTTCTTTTTCATTCATATTGTCCCTTCGGGGACAATATGAATGAAAAGAAAGAAAATATACAATCATTTTATATGTAAATGTAACTTGTATAACAATATGTATGTGTAAATGTATTTTCTATAACAATATGTATATGTAAATGTATGATTACCATTATGGTGAATATTATGCTATATATGGTGAATATTACATTATGGTGAATATTATGTCAAGTTTCATACGAGGATTTCAAAATATTTAAGAAAAATAAATTTATAAGCCCACCTTGAAGGTTTGTCATGCAGAAATAGCAATCTGTCACGTGATCCTTTCCTTCTCTCCAAATCATGGGAATTCCAAAAGGCAAAGATTTCGCTCTGCCTGTGCTCCATCTTCTCAAATTTTCAATGCACGTCTTGCAGCACATATGAGGGGCGAAATTTTTGTTCTGGTCCCCTAGCTTAATTCCAAAGTATACTCTATACATTGTATTCACAAATTTAGTGATTTGGGACAGGTTATTTGGCATGGTAACCGTCCCACATATGTAGCAGAATCTATTGGGATCATTTTTACACGCTCTATTCATTATGAAATATTTTACCTATATGCCTGAAAAGTAAAAAAGATATTATACAAGTGAAACAAGTGATGATAGATGTTACTGTTCCAATTCCGCTTTGACAAAATCACGAAAAATTCTATTTTACTTATGAGGCCATAGCCGGATAACCTGAGCTGATTGAGAAAAACGGATTGCAGATTGGAAATCAGCAGGAAAACCTCTATAAGAATCACTTACAAAACCGTTGACAGCAAAATTGATGCATACCAGTGTTATTTAACATGGAAATAATTCAACATACATTTATTCGGAAATATATAGGAAATAAATATACAATAAAAAATAATAATAGTTCAGAAGAATTCTATACGGCAAAAATACATCGGAAATATATAGAAAATAAATATACAGTAAAAAAATAATAATAGTTCATAGAATTCTATACAGCAAAAATACACACTTTAAGCGAAGGATATATATATATATATATATATATATATATATATATATGAAAATTATTTCACAGTAACACGTGAAAAATATTTATGATGAATAAAACCACGAAGGAAAGGAAACACAGAATGGTGCTCAAGCGCTTTCGTCTAATGACATCCTCAGGAACACTGAAGTACATAAAGAGTTACAGCCTATATATATATATATATATATAAAATAAACGGAGAAATAAAAATAAAAATTAAAAATTAAACATTAAAGGATTGTGGGAGGAGCATACAAATTTGTAAGGAAAAACTACCGATTTTTAGCACAAGATCAAATGAATTGTTTCCAACCAATGTTATAAATAATTAAAAAAAAAAAAAAAATTTATAATGGAAATCTGCCCGGTTTTTAGCACTCTGCCCTTCTTGTTTAAGTTCGATGTATATAAAAATAAATTGAAAAATAAAAGTTATTAGAGTAGCATACAACTTTACCAAAGATTTAGCGTTCTACCCCTCTTATCTAAATCTGTCTGAAGGAATTCAAAACAACAGGATCGAGTTGAAAAAGACCTTTGCTTATGTTGAAATTATTTGTAAGTTGGATTATGCCAGACTCAAGAATATTTCTATTAACAATGTTGCTAGAGTGAAATAAAATTGAAGCATTATTACAATCAATACAGTGGGATAACTCTGACAAATGGATAAAAAGGGCACTGGACGACTGTCCTGTTCTAACGGAATATTGATGCTGTTTTATACGTGTGCGCAAATCCTTTCCCGTCTGACCTATGTAAGAGGAATCACATTGTTTACAACCAATTTTATAGATAATGCCTGAATTATTGGGAGGGCTATTTTTTATTATATTTTTCACTATTTTTATATGAAAATACTACATTAATAACCAAAAGTTTAAGTACATTAGCAATGCCTAAAAAGCCCTGGAAAAATGGAAGTACTAAAATATTTTTTGACAAAGTACGAGTGTTATTATTCACACGAGAGAAAGTTCGTTTTTCCTTGTTGAGACAAGATTCCATAAACGCAGATGGACAACAGATCACTTCCAATATCGTTCATTTTTTCTAATTCGGCATCGATGTATTCCTTCCAGACTGGCGAATAGTAGTTACGACGATAACTTTCCTAAACGTTTTCGCAATAGCCTCTCACAATTAAAAAAAGATGTGGAGCCTCATATTACTAAAGCAGACAAGGCTAACACCATAGTTATTATGGACAAAGTGTACTACATCAGAAAGATGAACGAGCTTCTCCAGGACCCCGCCACATACATCAAACTTAGGAAGAACCCGCAGGATGACGTCATCATATCATTTAATAGTGGCTTGAAACGCATTCTCAAAGATCATAAGGACTTAATTCCGCTTTTCATGTCCACTTCACCTTCTCTGCCCTACCTTTCGGGTCTTATTAAAACCCACAAACCTGGCAACCCTATGCGCCCTATTATTAGCTCGGTGGGCTCTATTACATATAAACTCTCCAAATGGCTTGTCAAAGTCTTGTTCCCCATTCTCGGAACTACCTCTGATTCACATGTAAAAAATTCCATGGATCTTACTGAAAAATTGAATAATGCACGTACTGAAACCAACGATAGATTGATCAGTTTTGACGTTTGTTCATTGTTTACAAAAGTGCCGATTGACGATATGCTTGACACTCTCTCCCAAGAATTACACAAGTATGAGCTGCCACTACCTTCACACATTGTTTTGGAACTTGTTAAGCTTTGCATCAAAGACTGTAAATTCACTTTCAATAACGAGTATTATCAACAAGTTTTTGGGAAGGCCATGGGCAACCCCTTGTCGCCCCTCCTCTCCAATATTTATATGGAGTTTTTTGAAATTACTCACATTCCGAGAATCTTGGGGGGTTGGCATCCCATGGTTGCTGTACGTCGACGATATTGTGTGTATCTGGCCCATGAATCGTGACCTGCATAACTTCCTCCTTCAGTTGAATGATCAAGTCCCCTCCATTAAGTTTACTTTAGAAGTGGAACAAGACAACTCAATCCCGTTTTTGGATGTGCATGTACATAGGGAAAGCCCAGGTTTTAAGTTTAGTATCTATCGGAAAAAACAAACAATTTGTCCTACGTACACTTTTACTCGGGACATGACACCCCCACTAAGAAGGCCATTTTTTCTTCAATGTTTCTCCGCGCCCTTAGGATCGCCAGTCCGGAATACATCGATGCCGAATTAGAAAAAATCAACGGTATTGGAAGTGATCTGTGTTATCCATCTGCGTTTATGGAATCTTGTCTCAACAAGGCAAAACGAACTTTCTATCGTGTGAATAACACTCGTACTTTGTAAAAAAATATTTCAGTACTTCCATTTTTCCCGGGCTTTTTAGGCATTGCTAATGTACTTAAACTTTTGGATATTAATGTAGTATTTTCATATAAAAATATTGTGAAAAATATCATAATAAAAAATAGCCCTACCAATAATTCAGGCATTATCTATAAAATTCGTTCTGTTAGAACAGGACAGTCGTCCAGTGCCCTTTTTGTCCATTTGTCAGTTATATCCCACTGTATTGATTGGAATAATGCTTCAGTTTTATTTCACTCTAGCAACATTGTTAATAGAAATATTCTTGAGTCTGCCATTATCCAACTTACAAATAACTTCAACATAAGCAAAGGTCTTTATCAACTCGAGCCTGTTGTTTTGAATTCCTTCAGAACAGATTTAGATAAGAAGGGTAGAACGCTAAATCTTTGGTAAACTTGTATACTACTCTAATAACTTTTATTTTTCAATTTATTTGTATAGACATCGAACTTAAACAAGAAGGGCAGAGTGCTAAAACCCGGGCAGATTTCCAGTATAAATTTGTATTTTTTTTTTTAATTATCTATAACATTGGTTGGAAACAATTCATTTGATCTTGTGCTAAAAATCGGTAGTTTTTCCTTACAAATTTGTATGCTCCTCCCACAATCGTTTAATTTTTAATTTTTATTTTTATTTCTCCATTTATTGTGTATATATATATATATATATATATATATATATATATATATATATATGTTTTCCTGTAACCTATAATATAGGCTGTAACTCTTTATGTACTTCAGTGCTCCTGAGGATGTCATTGGACGAAAGCGCTTGAGCACCATTCTGTGCTTCCTTTCCTTCGCGGTTTTATTCATCATATATATATATATATATATTATACACTAAACCCTTTCATGCCTGAATTACTAAATTTTAATAATACAAAAATTTTCTTCACGCCAAAATAACCTCTAATATTCAGATCGTAAGGCTCAAAATCGATTGTCAAGCTCATGTTGCCATCAGGCAAAGTTCGGCGTCAAAGTGTTAAATAATAATAATAGTACAGTAGAAATCTACATACACGTTTAAAATATGTATGCGCATCTACACACTTAAATATAAGCCACAAAAATATTAATCCATATACACGTTTAATATATGTACGCACAACTACACACATATATAAACTTAAAAAAAAAGAGCAGAAGAATTCCAATACATGGATAATATGTATATACATCAAAATGCACGCACTTTGTTTTCTACTGCGCTTAATTAAAATACTAAACTCGCATGTGATCGAGTCTACAGTTACATCCTCGATGCTTTGTACTGTGCAATAAATATGATTTAACATTATTTCACCACTCAAAGTATGCGGGAGTCTATATTTGAGATAAAGGACCTTCAGTTCGTTTAACACAGTTTTTGCACCCACTTTACAGTTGGGCGGCAAGTTAACACTCTCTTTAAACACGGATAGAACACATTCAAATGCAGGAACAAAGAGGGCATCGTTTTCCACAATATCGTTATTAAATTGAAGTTTATAAACACTCCTTTCCAAACGAGGATTTTTCTTTCCAATCTGATCTTTTCAACCGTGAACTCTTCTTCACACCGCATCTCGACAATTGAAGTAATCTTCTAAATCGTGCCGACCGTTGCACATTATGTAAAAAAATAACTTTTCAGGGTGAACAGTGTAGGTAAGCTCAACCCTGTACCGCTGAAGTCCTTTGTTGTACCAAAGTTGAAGATATCTCGAAGAGTCTATACCTTTTAAATACGCACCCAGTTCCAATCCATTCTCACCTTGTTCAGTCCTACATTCGGTAATCCCGTCGAGCAGAGGGGTGTATACGTATTCAAGAACCGTGTCAAAATAAAGCATATCGGCAACACGCTCGTCTAATATAGCCTTTAGCTTGCGGAAACCGACGATTTCAAGCATTTTGTCGAGGATGAAACGGTTTCGCGTGGGGAGAAGGACGTTATTATCAGCTGCATTCTACCACATCAAACGTATATCACTGCATGGCTGGTCTCGATTTATACACAACGTACAAATAACAGCGTATGAGGGTGCATCACCAATCTGCTCTCTTCTTGTGCCTACACCTACATGTATTTTATAAAAGTCCTCACCCCACTTCTCAACCGCCACGAAGATTCTGTTCATCTCCTCAACACTTAAATAAATTACGTTCCGTTTACCAGAGTTTGGTTGTCTAAAACTCGTTTCAAGTACATATTTAACAGCGCCGGTTTTACGTCTGAACACACGCACTGACTTCGTCAAGGACACGTCGTATACGGCATTGATGATACTGCTCAGCCGAAACTCCATCGTTTTTTATTATGAGGAATGCACATCCAGCCGGTTGAAGCTCTGAGGTGACTATGAGCAGTCGGTGCGCGGTTTGGCTCGATAGGAAGTGTGGGGGGATGAGTCACACGGAAGCGTCATGTCAAGCGTTAGTGATTCGTGCACGGGGCTGTTCCAACATCAAAGAATCGTATGAATACTTGTAGCCCATTATACCGGACATTCAGAATTTTTCAGATATATGAGGTAATAACGGCTTTAATATTTTTACGGAACCATACATCCTCATTCATTTTCACCACACTTTACAATCCGGTGCTCTATTTGAGAGAAACATGTGTGCATATCTGTCCTTTTTGCTTAACAAGCGATACTCATCACTAAACTCTATTAAAAATTCGCACATGCCTTTACCACAACCGTTTGTATAAATTAAAGTATTAATCCTTTAAAAAACAGTATTCTGTTCGTATAAATTAAAGTATTAATCCGTTAAATTTTTAATATTTGTATAAATTGCTTCAATGCCCAGTAGATTGTCTGACATCCTTTTTCGATAAGACTAACGACACTCTCCAAATGTGCCACATCTATAATCTTAAACAGAGATGCCTCTTTTCTAAATGTTCTTTTCGGCAAATATAAATCACAGAAAGGAGTTAAGTGTAGAACCAAAATTATATAAATTCTTTTGTTAATATCATTATCATCATAGATTAAGACTTTGCAACTTTAATAATCTTTTGTAAACGTGGCACCACGGGAGTTCCTCAGGGGAAAACACCTCGAGAGGAGCAGTCGAAGCCTCGCACAACGGGCAGCCGGTTGCTTAGCTGGATCGGCTCACAAACTCAAAGAAAAACAAACAGAAACATTCAGGGAATTCATAACAACACTAAACCACTCAACAGATGCATCCAGGCTATACAAGACTATAAACAGCATTACCAACTCTAACAGCGGCATTCACACCTCACACGCGGCTATCTGTCGCAGCCAAAATAATATCCCAACATACACACAACAAGCTAACATTCTAATTAATCACTACGCAAAGATAAGTCACTTAAGCAGAGACAACAATCAGAAACAAGCAGACAGACAAACAGCCAGACACAAGAAAACTTACAGACTCGACACGACCATTACACCCTTCAATACAGACCAGACCACCAAGATCATCAAAAACATTAAGAATTCGAAGGCTACTGGACCAGACAACATATCTAACATACACCTTAAACACTTGGGCCCACAAGGAATACTAGCTCTCACAAACATCAGCACATATTCATACCAACACTGTATTATTCCTGACATATGGAAACAAGGTAAAATTATTACACTCCTCAAACCAAACAAAAATCCAACAAAACCAGCTTCCTATAGACCCATTACTTTACTATGCACACCTTCCAAAGTAACAGAAAGACTAATCTTACAAATCACCAACCCACACATTCCACTATCGCCTACTCAACATGGATTCAGACCCTACCACTCAACTACGACATTACTCACTAACCTCACGCAGCACATCATGGATGGCATCAACTCCAGACGACCAGCTCAACGTACACAATTAGCAACAATAGACATTAGTAAAGCATTTGATGCTATCCCACACTTCCCTCTCATAAACAAAATACTCAACACAAACATGCACAATAACACCAAAAGGTGGCTGAGCAACTATCTTTCAGGAAGATACTCACATGTCACATTTAATGGCAAGTCATCCAAAAACAAGCTTTTTCCGAACGGGGTCCCTCAAGGCTCTGTTCTCTCACCAACACTCTTCAACTTATACATGCATGACATTCCAACACTCATAGATAACAAGCTTACCTTATCATCATATGCAGATGACATCACTCTAACATCCACCCAAAACAACATCGACACCGCTACAAATAACCTACAAACATACATAAACAGTATACAAGACTGGCTCACACACAATAGACTCAAAGTAGTGCCCACAAAATCAACCATCACCTTGCTTACAAGCAACACGAAAGAACACTAGGTAATTCCACAGCTTACACTGAACAACATCAACATTCCACACACTCACAGGACCAAAATACTTGGGGTCACATACAACACATCTGTGAAAAACTGCACTCTTGGAGATTGACCTCAATTAAACATACCTCAATTTCCCAACCCCTAACGCAGGTTAAAATTAATCCAACCTATTAAATTAGGACTCGAGAATCCAGAAATGGTCCGGAGCAAATAGGATGATTAAAGTCACAGATACAATTCCCACAAATAAAACCATAGAAAATTTACTACGGTTCATGCAATAAATTGGGGATATTTGTTAACTGTTAACCGAAAGGTAAAGTGAAAGAATTGACTCACCTCAGTTGGTCAATGGGATGATGTAGCGTCTTGTAGAGTTAATCTTAAAATCGTAGTCTTCAGTTAAGCTAATTCAAGTAGGCCTATTCTGGGTACACTAGCCTGTATTGGTTTTTAACTTCAACCTTTGTTTGTCACTATTTCTGTAGTAGTTCGCAAGCCAACTCCGTAATTGTTCCTCTCTTCATGCGATCAAAAGGAAGAACGAACTGAAGCCAAGGTTCTGGTGTTTGACTTCAGTTTTGTTGGCTGGTTGTTGTTGTCGGTGGGAGATAATCTCACCGAGCACACCCTTAACCACATAGTAATAAATTACTAATGTGGATATGACCCAGTATGATGAACAATTATTCACATACCTTTGTTAACCATAAATTATTGTACATTAAAGAGACTACCAAATCTATTTCCTCTGAGGACCACTTCTGCTCTCTCTCAACCACCCTCCCAATATCCTAAATTTCATATACTGGGGGGCCCGGAAAGAAAAATTTGAATGCTAAGCATCAATTTTTCTCCTACATAAAGATAATTGTTGTAATGTTAGTGGCATTGAAACCACCAATTGCCTGTGTTATATCCTCATTCCTTTATAAAAGAAATGTAGCATTTATAAATCCTCATTAAGAAGAAGAATAAGAGGTTTCATCCACAGAATGAAAATAAATATAGTTCTCACTATGAAGATTAAGTAAAGAGAAAGAATATAGGTCTAGCTAAATTAGTTATAAGTACAATCGTGTAAAAGTAGCTATCCTTTGAAAATGAAACATTTACAATTCCCCAGCATTAATTTTTTGTTGTAAAAAGCTCCTGGCTTTTAAGGCTGTGTGGCGCTGAGGCCTTGTATAAGTTAAACTCGTTGTTGTGCGCGTTACCACACCAGTTGTTAAAGGTTGAGAGAAAGTTCGTACGGAATCATAAGCTTTTGTTTGAGAAACTGGATAACTAGTTTCTATCTTAGGTTCTGTTAAACAGATAGTAGGCCCAGACTCCAGTGGGTATAATAGAGAAATGTCCCTAGTAGTCTCCCCAGTAGCAGTCTTGAGTCTAACTACCCTTGTCACCCTGTCCTCTCCTGGTTTGAGTTCCAAAACTCTACCAAGAGACCAGTATTGTCGTGTACACTGTCGTGAATCAACACAATGTCACCTACTTTAATAGTGTTTGTCCAGTTTTTGTTTGTCAAGTGTTTGTGTCTTTCTCTAAGACTTGTAAGGTACTCATCAGTCCAGCGTTTAACAAAATGAGTCTTAATGTCAGTCAAATGTCTGAATTTTGTCTGAAGTTCACTGTGTTCTTGAGACCAATCAGGATCATCCAATGAAATTGATTTGTCAGGCAACAAGCGAGTTTGTTCACCTTTCATCAAATGATTGGGCGTTAATGCTTCTAAATCATTTATGTTGTCACTCACATAAGTGAGTGGCCTATTGTTTAACACACTTTCAATCTCAGCTAAGAAAGTGAGCAGTGTAAATAATTGTATTTGTTTCCTGCCAATTGCTTTCTTTAAGCAATTCTTGACAGTTTGAATGTTCCTCTCCCAGATAGAGCCATACCATGGGGAGGCAACAGGAATATATTTCCATGTAATGTTTAAGCTATTCAAAGAGAGTTGAGCAGTTTCAGTTTGTAAAAGTTCACTAATTATTTGTTCACCAGCTTTGAAATAAGTGGCATTATCTGTCCAAATTGTTTTAGGTACTGAATGTTGTGCACAAAATCTCTTAAAGACGGCAACAAATGATTCTGCTGTAAGATCTCCAACAACATCCAGATAAACTGCTCGTGATGCAGGACACGTGAATAGTACGATGTAAATTTTTATTTCGATGTTGTTAACCCCCACAGTTACAGCCCCTGTATAATCTATGCCTACAGTTTCAAATGGTCTGTTAAGAGTAACTCGCTCTTTTGGCAAATCAGGTGGATCTGGTTTTTTGTAGGGTCTCGAGTGAATCCTTTTACATGTTATACAGTTATTAAGAACTGTTTTTACTGTTACTCTGCCTTTTGGTACCCAGTAAGTTTTCCTTAAGGTTGCTAATGTCTGAGGTACCCCCATGTGATGGATTTCATTATGTACATGTCTAATAATTAGGGTGGTAAGGTGATTGTATCTGGGAAGCAAAATTGGACATTTAGCTGGATAAGCTAATTTTGACTTATTTAGTCTTCCCCTACACCTAAGAAGACCATCTTCATCCCTGAACAAGTTCAGATCTATGACTGCTGAAGGTAAAGATTCTTTGTATTGTTTACCAAAAGTTAAAAATTCTAACTCTCTCTTATATTCTAAATGTTGAACATGAGTGATCCAGTAATTGGTAGCAACTTCTGTGAATGTTGTTTCATCTTTCTTTAAATATTTGTTTATCTTTATCAAACAGTTGTGTATAAACTTCAAGCAGTAAGAGTAACCCTAATGAGTTTGTTGAAGTCTGAGTACTTCTCATAATTAAGAAATGGCTCTATGGTGTCAGCTGACATTGTATTGTTTGATGTTAGATTAGCTGGCTCAGTAGGCCACTGCTCTGGATGAGATATCCATTTTGGTCCACTGAACCATGCTTTGTTGGTCTTCAACAATTTATAGGATAAACCTCTAGTGATGAAATCTGCTGGATTTTGTTTTGTTGGAATATATTTGAAATACATGTTCAGAGTTTTATTAGCATCAGCTATTTCTTTTACTCTGTTTCTGACAAAGATATTTTTGCAGCTTAAGCTATCATGTTGTATCCACGACAAACATATCTGACTATCTAGCCAAACATATGTGTCAGTGATATTTACATCATAATAGGTATCTTTTAAGAAGGATATGATCTTAACTGCCAGTGAAGCTGACAAAAGTTCCAATTGTGGTATTGTTTTACTGGGTTTAATGGGTGCAACCTTCCCCTTAGCATAAACTAAATTACTTTCCTCATGACTTACAAGGTAAGCACAACACCCATAAGCATGAGTACTTGCATCAGCAAATACATGCAGAGATTGAAGCTTTTCCCTAAATCCAGTAGTTCTGGGAACTTTTATGTTCTGTATTTTATTTAAATCAGAAGCTAACCTTTTCCAGTATTTTTTATCTTGATTTGGAATTGGATCATCCCAACCTAGACTTTGATTCCAAAGTTTTTTAATAAAAACTCTAGATCTAATTGTGGCAGGAAGGAATAGACCCATTGGATCAAATATTTTAGATGATTCTGAGAGTATTTGTCTTTTAGTGTCAGCTTCTAAATTGAGTTGAAACTCTTTAGTACAGATTGAATCATGTTTATTAGAAGATGAATCCAAGTACCATGTCATGCCCAAGGTTTTAACTTTGTCTGTAGGTTCAGTGAGACCCTTACCATCACACATGATTTTTTGGTTCAAACCCTCATCATTTGAGATCCACTCTCTTAATTCAAAATTACCCTGACTCATGATGTCTTGAGCTGAGCCATAGATCTCAAATAATTCAGGCTGAGTAGAAGTGGAGCCTATTAGATTATCAACATAGAAGTAGTGTTTTAAGAAATCTATGGTGAAAGAATTCTCAAATGTATTTAAATGGTGTTTCAGAGTTAAAGCTAATAGACTAGGTGAACAATTAGCACCAAAAAGAATAACATTGAATCTGTATGTGACAAATCCTTTGTTTAAATCATGAGGGTCTTTAAACCATAAGAATCTGAGTTGATCCTTATCACTGTCATTCTTTAGATGAATTCTTAAAAATGCTTTAGAGATGTCACTCTGTAATGCATGTTCATCTAACCGGAACCTCAGCAAGATTTTTACAAGGTCAGAAATTAAATTTGGACCCTCTATAAGGCAATCATTTAAACTATGTTTGTTGGAATCATTGAGGCTACAGTTGTAAACAACCCTGAGTTTTGTCGTCGGTGCATTTTGTCTGTAAACACCTCTATGGGTTAAGTAATGACAACCTTCCTTTTTAAAAGGATTAGTTGTAACTTGTTCAATAAACCCTTTTTGTAAATGTTCTTTAAAAACATCATTATACATTTGAATCTTGTTGTCTGCCCTAAGTTTTTGTATTACTTTATATAAATGACCTTTAGCAACTTTAAGATTATCTGTTAAGGTAGGACAGTTTGTTTTCCAGGGTAGTTCAACTAAATAATGATTGTTTTTGTATTCAATTGTGTTTTCAAAATATTCTGCCATTAATTGATCTTCATCTGAATGAATAGTGTCATAAATGCCTACAGATTCCAGCAACCATAGTTGTTGTAGCCCTTCATCTAAAGTTTCATCAGAAATGGGAGAATTTAAATTATTTGTTATAGCAGTGTTTAAATTATTAACATTTTTACAAGAGTTTTGCAAAACTGTGTTCAAACACATGCTATCTGGTGAGCTTAGTCATAAAGACTGTTCTTGTTTATTATCCAAATTATATTTGGTTAAATCTCCTAAGGGTGCTATACCCAGTGGTGTGTTGATGGCTATTCCATCTCCAATTTTAACTATACCTCTTTGAATAAGGTGAATATAGTCAGCTCCCAATAACATTTGTATATTATCCACTATATTGTTTTTAATGTACCTATCTGCTATTACATGATGTTTCTTCAATTCTTTAATTGTCTGACTCAGTTTAGGGACTACAAGTTGATCTTGTCCTACATGTTTAACAATAACAGCTTTTAAATTATGAGTTTGGTTTTCTAGGTCCAGTCCCAGTTCAACTGTCTCATAGTTAGTTTTTTCTGAGTTATCATTAACAAAAGATGTTAAACAGAGTTCTTGTTTATTACTTTTAGGTATTAAGTCTAATTTATTTATCAAGGATTGACTGACAAATGTTTGTTGTGAACAAGAATCTATGAGACATCTAATGGGAGTAGTACCTCCTTTGTTGTTCTTTAAATCTAATGTAATGGTAGGTAAAAGAATTTCTGAATTTTTAGCTACACTATTTGGACAAATGTGTCCACTAAAGGTATTACCACCATCTTTCTGTTCAGTTTGAGATAAACTCGAAGTTTTATTATGACTAGGTCTACTGTTATTGTTTGAATTCTTTTCAGAGTTACACATTGATGTGACATGATTTAAATTATCACAAAGTTTACATTTATATTTTAGTTCAGATTTACAATCTTTTTTATGATGTCCTGTCCCAGTACATTTCTTGCAAAGATTAAGCTCTTCACAACGTTTAGATCTAGAATTAAAGTTATTAAATTTAGTACATCTTGTACTACTGTGTTCATTACTGGAACAAAATTTACAGTATGGAGTGTAATCCTTTTTTGTTGCAATATTAAAATTTTGCAAAGTTGGTGTTTTAGTCTCAGAGTTTTGTTCTTGAAAATGGGCTTTATGAGTCTCAGAAGTGGCAGGCAAAGATGAACTTTTACTTTTATAAATTGATAATACAGTAGGAAATTCAGACCTCAATTCATCTAAAGTCGGATAAATGTCTACTGTCTTACGTTGAAAAATCTCCCTAACCTGTGGTGGCAAACACTCAAATACAATAGCTTGAATAAACCAGGCAGATTCTTTTAAATTTATTTTGTTATTTGTAAGTTGGCCCAGAGTTGATTCAAAAGAACAGTAAAATTCATAAATACTATTGTAATTATCTTTACATGGCTTCATTTGTTTAAGTTTAAGAGCAAGTTCATAAATTATTTCTGCTCTATTAATATAATTTCTTTTTAAAAGATCTATTGCTACTGCATATGAGCTACCAATAACAGGCAAGAATTCAACTAATTTGAGAGCAGGTCCTTTAAGGTAATTTAGTAAATAACTGAGTTTATCCACTTCAGAAATATAGTCTTTACTCCCAATGAGGCTATCAAATTTCTCATAAAATGACTGAAACTGGGTTCTGTCACCTTCAAAGTTTGGAACTTGTAAAGTAGGTAACCTTGCTTTTAATTCAGTTTGTTCAGAATTATGCCGAACAGAGGAATTCATCAAAGCATTAGCAAAGCTTTGATTCATATTCATTTCTTGTTGTAAGGTTAACGTGTTTATTTGAGTTTGAAGTTCATCTATATAACTGTCTACCTCACCTAAGTAGGCCTCATTTTCTATTAATAGTGATGTTAAATCATCAGTTGATAGTAAATTATCATCTTCAATTTCTGATCTTATTTCCTCATCAATTATGATGATTTCACTTTTTATTCGATCTACTGTGTTTAAGACTCTTTCAAAATCAGCCTTTGAAGGAGTAGATTTTCTTCTAAAGTCATTAAGTGACCGAGTAATTACACCCTTTCTCACAGCCTTTTTCTTTTTAAAGGCTATTAATTTAGAATTTGTGTTGGGTTTAGCCCTAGGCCTATCTGTATTGTTTGTTTCTGTATCAGCCATTGTCAATAAATCTAGCCTAATTGATCAGTTAAATAGGCTAAATCTACGTTAGTTAGATGTAGGCTATAGATTAAGCTAAAAATAAAAGGCCTTAACTTCAATCAGAAGAAGGAAATCTTAAAGAGGATAAATTGTACAAATTTTAAAGTAACATCAGGCAATATTAAATGTACAAGGGTTTAACCTAAACCTATGTCAAATGTATGACCCTAGGCTAAGGTTACGACTAGGCTAGCCTACCTAGCCTATATTATTGTCCAGTGTCCACCCTTACGAATCCTAGGTTAAGCAAATTGGAGCCTAATTTAGTAGCCTAGCCCTACACTAATAGGCTAACAATAAATTCAATAAGTTCACACTGTTAAATTAAATTTGTAAGCCTTACGTTATTAAATGTAGGCCTTAATTTTAATTAAATAATTAGTTCACCTATTTCAATACCGCAAAGAAAAATAACTTTTGTTTACTCTCGGGAGCAGAGTACAGTTTTGTACGGAGTTTGTTCGCAACCGCGAGTTACGATAAACGAAAATCGAGCGTTAAGTGTAATTTATAATGTTCATTAGGCTATGTTAAATGCACTCAGAATTTAATAGTATATCTGTTTTATTGTTCCCCACACGGGCCACCATTGTGAAAAACTGCACTGTTGGAGATTGACCTCAATTAAACCTACCTCAATTTCCCAACCCCTAACGCAGGTTAAAATTAATCCAACCTATTAAATTAGGACTCGAGAATCCAGAAATGGTCCGGAGCAAATAGGATGATTAAAGTCACAGATACAATTCCCACAAATAAAACCATAGAAAATTTACTACGGTTCATGTAATAAATTGGGGATATTTCTTAACTGTTAACCGAAAGGTAAAGTGAAAAAATTGACTCACCTCAGTTGGTCCATGGGATGATGTAGCGTCTTGTAGAGTTAATCTTAAAATCGTAGTCTTCAGTTAAGCTAATTCAAGTAGGCTTATTCTGGGTACACTAGCCTGTATTGGTTTTTAACTTCAACTTTTGTTTCAGTCACTATTTCTGTAGAGTAGTTCGCAAGCCAACTGCGTAATTGTTCCTCTCTTCATGCGATCAAAAGGAAGAACGAACTGAAGCCAAGGTTCTGGTGTTTGACTTCAGTTTTGTTGGCTGGTTGTTGTCGGTGGGAGATAATCTCACCGAGCACACCCTTCACCACATAGTAATAAATTACTAATGTGGATATGACCCAGTATGATGAACAATTATTCACATATCTTTGTTAACCATAAATTGTTGTACATTAAAGAGACTACCAAATCTATTTCCTCTGAGGACCACTTCTGCTCTCTCTCAACCACATTCAGGACATTAAAAACAAATGTACAGTGCTTACAATAAGTCTCGCGCCTCTGTCTCGTCCCAAGCTAGTCTGTTAGGTATAAAATGGGCGGTCCTTATGGCAGCGGAGGTGTGTTCGGATTGGTGCACATAATTGCTCTAACCCCATCAATGACGTCCACATTATCATTGTGTTGGTCACTCTATCTATTTATATATAGAGACATACTGTATATAGATATATATAGAGTATGCAGGGGATAACGTGTCTCAGTCCCACCTATGGTAGTTGTCTTACAATTAACAGTCCCACGTGCAAGTTACGTTAACACATCCACATAAACTACCCTGGACTAAAATAACATAAGTGAAGCCCTTACCCACAAACCATTTAAAAGGTGTGATTTAAAAGCTCTCTGTCTCTGTGTGTGTGTGTCTCTCTCTCTGTGTCTCTCTCTCTCTGTGTGTATGTGTGTGTCTCTCTCTCTCTCTCTCTGATCACACACCGCATGGCAATGTATCCATATAACGTTAATAATAACCGAAAGTCGAGAAAATATACTCTCTGCATTCCGCTCTATCCCAAATCCTTTTCTCTTAGTAACCTCTTAATACAAACTAATCTATCATATTTTGCGACTTTTTAACTCTGGTAGGATTCAATTCCATTCCTATAGTGTAAGATACTTAAATTCATGTGTGTATTATGCCATATGATGTGCGTAATAAATAATCATTTTTAAATAGTTGGAGCGTTCAAGGTCATCTGTAGTAATCTATAGACTACCCCTCAAGCCCACTCTCAACACTTAGATTCCCCTAAGACACAGGCGTCTTCAAGTAACATGAGTGTGTAGAGATCTAAGGTGTTAGATTCCATATTATATAATTTATGTGCTAGGTTTAAGAACGCTGGCATTGAAGGATGGAAGGAAGGGACAGTAAAAGCGATAATAGGTTTAATGAAGGAAGTGGAATGAGAATGGAGGTAAGCGTCGCTATGTCGAAGGAAACGAGGTTGGATGGGGAATTACGAAGGGAGGAGGAAAGGGAGCCAGAGATTATTAATCTAATTCTGCCACCACGTTCTCCTGATATGAATCCGATTGAAAACCTTTGGGCAATAATGATTAACGAATGGGAGCAACGCAATGAAAGAACATTTGAAGCACTTGTAGCTCACACGAGGAATAGTTGGGAGAGCTTACGTCGAACAACAAACATTCCCTACAATCTGGCCTCTTCTATGCCGCAACGATTGCAAGAAATTATTGATGCCGGAGGAAGCTATACGAAATACTGATGTTAAAGCCATGACGTAAATGTGTATCGAATATATATTGATGTTAATATAGAATTTTATTATATTTTTATGTTTGACATCAATAAAAGTATATATTGTGACCATGAAAGAACTTTACTTATCCTTAGTTAGAATCTTTTCTTGCAATGTCTACGCTCGTGGAAATGATTATATATGCATTGTTGAAACAAACTATGAGAAGGTAATAGTTTCAGGAAAAAAATAAAAACTGGCAACATCGAGGCCATCACATGTTTATGGGAATTGTCATATGATATGCTACCAATAAACTCTTATATACTACTATATACAGTGTACTATATTACGTAATAATTACGATGAACAAATCAAATGCAAATTTCTCTGATTCACGGCACACCAGTCTTCCTTTAGACTAATGACTTTCATAAGATGGAAGAGGTTACCACTTAAAACAATAGATAAACTATCTATTAGTGAGACGACCGTGACTTCCTCGAAATGCGAGCGCGTGAGAGGTTCACTGAGGAATTTGATCATTAGATTCTTCACGTAGGATATGTATCACAAACAACAATACTGACAACAATTCCCAACAATTACTTAATATCAATCATTGCATTTCAGCAAATAATTTAGACCTGCGTCAAAATAACTTAGGTATCATGCCATGATTTGGGATATTTGCCGAATTAATCGTTCTCTATAGTCTACAGTATATATTGAGACGGTATAATGCAATGCCCAGCTAATATTATGATGACTAGGATTGCTCCATAACCATCCCAACATCGCGAAACTTGCTCATTCTGCTTCTTAATCATTTGTATTTTAAACACTAAAATGTAGCAGAAGTGACGTAATAATGGACGTCATTGATGGGGTTAGAGCAATTATGTGCACCAATCCGAACACACCTCCGCTGCCATAAGGACCGCCCATTTTATACCTAACAGACAAGTTTGGGACGAGACAGAGGCGCGAGACTTATTGTAAGCACTGTACGTCAAGACTTAACACGCTTAGGGTACTAACAGGCACAAACTTTGGACACCAGCAGGAAACAACATCACTCATATACAAACAATATATTCGCTCAGTTATGGACTATGCTAGCCCATGCTGGGCACCCATTATCTCAAACACACATAAACACCTTACAGACAATGCAAAACAACGCACTTCGTATCATTACAGGATGCACTCAAACAACACCAATAGAACACCTGCACACAGAAACAAAAATACTGAAAGTTCGGGAACATTTAGACCTGAGGGGAACACAATTCATGGCAGCAGCGACAACTAACACACAACAACCTTGCCACTACATGCACAATCATGCACCAACACCTCGCACCATTAAGGTAACACCAGAGAGACATTATAACCAAATATTCCATTCCATACCACCCCCCACAGACATCACACAGTACAGAAAACACATACACACACACCTAAGCCACAAAGCACTGACACGACTCGGTCCGAATGCGGTCCTAGGTGCGAAGCCGCCACCCATTAACAGGTCAGAGATCAGCCTGAGCAGATCGGATAGAGTTAACTTAGCACGATTCCGATGTGGACATCACCCCAACTTACGGACATATAAACACAGACTAGACAACTCCATAGACGACACCTGCCACCTGTGCCAGGCCACATCACAAACAATTGAACACATTTATGACAGACTGTACCGCTCTAGCACAACAACGAACACAACACAACATCACTAGTGCGCCGAACCTCTGGTCCACTCCGGAGACAGCGATCGGTTACCTGCGTGCCGCCGGCTTGCTCGATCAGGGTGGGCTGATCGGCTAAACAACAACAACCTCACTGCGAACATCATCATGATGTACAGGGTGTACATAAAGTCAGGATCTATTTTTGTGAAGCACTTGGAAATTATGTGGAATTCAATCATAAAATGATAAAGTGGAAACATTTATTAAATAATTAAGAGTAGGATTCGACGTGACGCCCATCAGTATCCCTGCACAGCTCAAATCGTTCCGCAGCATTACTAAACTCATTCTGGAGCATTTGCGGTGTTATGTTATCTGCAGCAGTTCGTATACGTGTACGTAAGTTTTCAAGACTCGTAATCTTCGTCTGATAGACGTGCGATTTGATAAAGCCCCATGCAAAGAAATCTAAAGGGGTTAAATCTGGTGATCTCGCTGGCCAAGGTCTGTTGCTTCCGCGTCCGATCCAGCGATTTGGAAAACGTCCATTTAGATAATCCTGAACAATTTTGGCATAGTGACAAGGAGCACCATCATGTTGATAGACGACGGTACTAACAATCCTATCCCCGTCGTCTATCAACATGATGGTGCTCCTTGTCACTATGCCAAAATTGTTCAGGATTATCTAAATGGACGTTTTCCAAATCGCTGGATCGGACGCGGAAGCAACAGACCTTGGCCAGCGAGATCACCAGATTTAACCCCTTTAGATTTCTTTGCATGGAGCTTTATCAAATCGCACGTCTATCAGACGAAGATTACGAGTCTTGAAAACTTACGTACACGTATACGAACTGCTGCAGATAACATAACCCCGCAAATGCTCCAGAATGTGTTTAGAAATGCTGCGGAACGATTTGAGCTGTGCAGGGATACTGATGGGCGTCACGTCGAATCCTACTCTTAATTATTTAATAAATGTTACCACTTTATCATTTTATGATTGAATTCCATATAATTTCCAAGTGCTTCACAAAAATAGATCCTGACTTTATGTACACCCTATATATGAACGTAATGATAAAAATATTTTAGACTGTCCATGGCAACAAGATTTATATTCTCAGACGCAGGGTATGCGTACTCGGTGTGATGTAACATGATATAATACCGCTTGTCAAACATTCGTCAACAAAGTTCACTACCCACACCCGTTGTTTCTCTTCTGCACGTGATGCTTCTTTCACTTCGCGGTGTATGTGTGCCTTTACGCAGTTTAGTCTACGAAGAAGTCCATTACATCGTTTGATCCACGAAAGCCCGCATTGCTCTCGCCAGAATATCCATAGAGTAATTGGACCTCCTGCTCTTCACGCTTCGGTCGTTTCAATATGGCCTTAAAAGTCTCAAATGAGGGAGAACTCGTGAGTCTTTGAGTGTTTACCACATCTGTAGACTTTATAGAATACCACTTGGTGAATGTCGAGCACGCAATATCAAAGGTAGCCATCGCTATTTTCCGTCTACGTGGGAATTCTTCAAAATACACGTCTGAGCTCCACTGATTGTTAAGGTCAACTGAGGACGCAGGGTTGAGATGAGATATGACCAAATAGTGACAGAAGTCACGTCACCCTTTGATTGAGCATATAGTGGGCGGTGCACAGTTTTTTTACTGCACACACACACACACACACACACCTCTGCACAGACATAAACACACACACACACACACACATACACACCTACTGCACAGACATACACACACACAAACACACACACACACACACATAGGAGAAAATGAAACGCTAATTGAAACATGATTTATTTTAAATAAATAAACACATCGTCAACAAGTAAATAGTCTCTAATTCATGACATATATTTCAATAAACGTAATAAATAAATAAATATATCGTCAATAAGTAATTACACACACACACACACACACACACATATATATATATATAACAAAACATTCAAGACCCATGGTACCCAAAGGGTACGGTATCGTAGGTGCCAGGCACTTGGTAACGTTTCCTATATTTGTTACGACACACTTTCGTACCCCTAAGCTCCTTCACATCCCCCTGCTTCTGTGCTCGAAAATTGTGAGTTCCTACAGTCAGTTGGAGTGCCTGGTCACTAGGGTGGCCCACTTTTCAAATTTTTTTGAAAAGTATAGGTGATCGTGGTTTTTCCCATTATTTGGCACTATACTAGCACATTGGTACCATTTTTACAAAAATTGATCAATATTTAGGGGTCTCGCATCGACCTTGAAATTACTAGTTTTTTTAAAAATGCGTACTTTTTAACTTTTTACTGAATCAAGATAAATCATTAAGTAGGGATGTTTTCTGAATCCTCTTTATGAGAGAAGTCGTTTGGTGTGCCTGCCAATGTCATACGACTAACGGTTTAAAGGTTGTGCCTGTATACAGGTAATACCAATGTGCTAGTATAGTGCCAAATAATGGGAAAAACCACGATCACCTATACTTTTCAAAAAAATGAGTCACCATACCCGGGCGGAATGTATAATGTATATAGGTAATTAGAAAATGCAATGGTAATGCAAGGTAAAGTTAGGACACACATGATATTCCACTAGTTTATAAAACAGCAAGCCAAACCGGAACTTCAGATTTTTCTCACACAATTTTCTTGTTTATTAATTTTGAAGATGGGACGAGCTCGATCTCTCGACCTACTGGAAGCTGCAGGTCGAGAATCTGGCGGAGAGTACGTGGCTAATAGAACTCCGGGACGCGGCGGTCAGCTTCCTGAGCACAGCTTCTGGTTTCGTCAGAGACGATTACCGGGAAGTGGCAGAGATCACGCTCCTGGTACTCGGGACACAACCACGCCGTGGCATTCACCTCATGCGCCCAGGAGCCTACCACCACGCAAGATGGATGGCTAAAGTTAGCATTTTAAAACAAAAATAATCTAGAGATAAGTTTAAATGTTATTCAAAGATAAACATTTCATTATAACGCAAACAAAGTAATTGGTAACAATAAACCTGTCTTACTTACAATGGTGCCTATTCTGTTTCAGGTCATCTACTGCACAAAACTGCTGATGTTCAGTAGGCAGCTGGAGCTCGACGCCGAGCTGGTCGACAAACTGCACAGGATCGTGGTGTTCATCGCTCTTCTGTACGTACCAGCTTGGTTGGCGGCCCCTGTAGCAGCTGATGCGCCGTTGAATGACCTGGTACTATACCAGCGTTTTCTGAGGTATAGGGCAGTGGACCGCGAGGTGGCAGAAGCGTCACTGGCAGTGATGAGGCGGCACTTCTGGTATCTGAGGCCTCAGACCGTCATCTTCGCTCTATGCAGCAACAAGGTGGATGGCACTGTGAAGCAACAGATGACAGAGAAGCTGTCCCACCTCCCTGTACCCAAAGACTTCACATACGAGAACGTCTCAGTCGACGAGATGACGCTACTCCCCGACCTGATCGACGAGTCCTCCTGGTTCTTATTTGCAGGTCTGAAGATGTATGGGTCTTCGTGGCTCACCCTGCCAACTGATAAGTGGGACGAGAACGAGGACTTTTGTCGTCTGAAGGATGTAATCTCTAATCTCCAGGTCACCAATGACGTCACTGAAAGAGGAGTCCAACTGATACAAGACTATGCGAACACGGTCACAAAGGACAAGGCACAGCTGCAGGATCTTCTGCAAGTGGTGGAAAAGAACCGGAAAGAGCTCGGCGACTTCAAGAAGTCATCACTCACCACGATGACATAGCACAGAGGGACAACGTTGCAGCCAGTGACGTGTGATAGTGGTCAATACAATGCAAAAGTGATTGTTTAAGTTATTGTTTCTTTCTTCCTTATTTGTCTGCTATTTGCTGATTTTTTTTTGAAAAGTATAGGTGATCGTGGTTTTTCCCATTATTTGGCACTATACTAGCACATTGGTATTACCTGTATACAGGCACAACTTTTAAACCGTTAGTCGTATGACATTGGAAGGCACACCAAACGACTTCTCTCATCAAGAGGATTCAGAAAACATCCCTACTTAATGATTTATCTTGATTCAGTAAAAAGTTAAAACGTACGCATTTAAAAAAAAAAAACTCGTAATTTCAAGGTCGATGCGAGACCCCTAAATATTGATCAATTTTTGTAAAAATGGTACCAATGTGCTAGTATAGTGCCAAATAATGGGAAAAACTACGATAACCTATACTTTAAAAAAAAAATTGAAAAGTGGGCCACCCTACTGGTCACCCTCTTCTTCTAAGCTCACTAGCTCCTTCAGCGAATCAAAGTTAACGATCTGCCGGTTCGCCTGGTTAAGCGTGATGTCTTCAGCTTTCACGATATATCTCACATTGTCCCCGACAATCATCCGTACCCCATATGTTTTTGGACCTGCTGGGACAAAAGAATCAGCGTAGGCACTATTTCCATACTCATCCTTGATCTCATCAGTCAACTCTCCGAGGAATTCCCCAATAGTTGGCATGTAATCACCTTCCCTCTCCGTGAATATCATACTATCTGTGTCTGCGTACAGAACCCTCCGCCCAAGAGAATACAGTAGTCTCCAAAGTTTGGTGCGAACATACGCTGTGGTGAAGCTGGCTACAGGTATGTTTGTAACACTTGATGCATCTATAGCCAATTCGGTCCTGTTGTACTTTATTATGTACGTATTACCTACATTCACGATCTCCATGACCTCTTTATCGGAAGCGTTGGAATAATCCCACACTTTATTATAACTTTGGGCTATATGAACGTTCCCCTTACCTGTATTCTGTGCAAATTTCCCCCAAAGGCTATTTAGCCTCAACTTTGCACTAAAGCGCTTGCCCTGGATCTTTACAATTTAAAAATGTGTTTATATATGGAGTGTAAAGGTTGGGGAGCTTCTAAAACTCCCACACCTCGTATATCTTCAAGATTCTGGTAACCATGGCGAACGGCTAGGGACAGCTCAGGACGTGTATATACACCTCTGATCTTCCGCTGTTTGGTTTTATGATTACAGGCCACATTGTTCTCCTCTGCGCACTTTACGCACAGGAGAAACATGCGCTTGTGGTCTATAACGACGGGAAGATCGGCATCCATAAGTCGCGAGGGGAAGCACATCTAGAAAAAAAGAACGAAATAGTTCTCGTTCAAATTTGCTGAGAACTCTTCGATGGTGGGCAGGGCGGGCCCCACCAGTTTTTCACCTGCTCCTTCGGGGTACGGATTGTTCTTCATTACGTAGTGGTATAAAGAACAGAAGTAGTAGTAATGCAGTTTCACGCCCTCCGCAGGCAGGAGGTGGAAAGTATAACTTGAAGGGATTTGTACGTCCTCCGAACAAGCTATGACCGCATTTGAGAGGATCCAACACCATTGAATGTTTGATGGTGTTTATTTGTTCGCGGTACTGCCCATCTGTTTCCATCCGTGCATCATATTCATGCTCCCACAAGACCATGTGAGTGAACTTGGACCCTATAAGCTGAACGCGGGTGCGGATCCATGCAAGACTGTCAGCAGGAAATCTAGCATGGATATCTCCTACGATTCCATGCTCAGGACGTGGGCATCCATGCCACCAGCAACTGTTAAAGGAGTACCCAGTCTTCTCATCAGTGGCACGGTTTTCGCTTAGACCATCCACCTAAAAAACACGACCACTGACCGTAGTGGGGACTTCCCCCGTTTTGCGGGCATGTTTTATGTATACACCGGTCTGTTGCTGTAGGTGTATGAGCCAGTAAATAGCCTTATGCCCATAACTGCGTAGGGTGTTTCTGTGAATGACTGCTAGTGTGTCTTTAGGCATGAAATTGTTCTTGAACACCTAAAGCACAATGAGGCGGTCGTGCTTGCGATTTGTAGTGGATCACAGTTGAGCCGGTATATGTTCATCTTTCTAAAGGCCTGGAAACATACTCTAAGGACGCGCCCATCATTCACGCAATAACGCTCACATTCATCCGCTATATGACTATTTAGTCATATCTCAACCCTGCGTCCTCAAATGACCTCAACAATCAGTGGAGCTCAGACATGTATTTTGAAGAATTCGCATGTAGACGTAAAATAGCGATGGCTACCTTTGATATTGCGTGCTCGACATTCACCAAGTGGTATTCGATAAAGTCTACAGATGTGGTAAACACTCAAAGACTGACGAGTCCTCCCTCATTTGAAGCTTTTAAGGCCATATTGAAACGACCGAAGCGTGAAGAGCAGGAGGTCCAAATACTCTATGGATATTCTGGCGAGAGCAATGCAGGCTTTCGTGGATCAAAGGATATATTGGACTTCTTCGTAGACTAAACTGCGTAAAGGCACACATACACCGCGAAATGAAAGAAGCATCACGTGCAGAAGAGAAACAACGGGTGTGGGTAGTGAACCTTGTTGACGAATGGTGTGACGAGCGGTATTATATCATGTTACATCACACCGAGTACGCATACCCTGCGTCTGAGAATATAAATCTTGTTGCCATGGACAGTCTAAAATATTTTTATCATTACGTTCATATATATATCATGATGAGGTTCGCAGTGAGATTTTAGTAAAGGCTTCTGAAAGCTTTTAATAGAGAATAGGGATGAATATCGCTTGTCAGTCAAAAAACACGGATATGGACACATGTTTCTCTCAAATGGAGCGCCGGGTTGTAATGTTTGGTGAAAATGAATGAGGATGTATTTTTCCGGAAAAACATTAAAGCCGTTATTACCTCATGTATCGGAAAAATTCTGAATGTCCGGTATAATGGGCTACAAGTATTCATACGATTCTTTCATGTTGGAACAGCCCCGTGCACGAATAACTAACGCTTGACATGACGCTTCCGTGTGACTCATCCCCCCACACTTCCTATCGAGCCAAACCAACCGCGCACCGACTGCTCATAGTCACCTCAGAACTTCAACCGGCTGGATGTGCATTCTTCATAATAGAAAAAGATGGAGTTTCCGTTGAGCAGTATCATCAATGCCGTATACGACGTGTCCGTGACGAAGTCAGTGCGTGTGTTTAGACGTAAAACCGGCGCTGTTAATTATGCACTTGAAACGAGTTTTAGACAACCAAACTCTGGTAAACGGAACGTAATTTATTTAAGTGTTGAGGAGATGAACAGAAACTTCGTGGCGGTTGAGAAGTGGGGTGAGGACCGTTATAAAATACATGTAGGTGTAGGTACAAGAAGAGAGCAGATTAGTGATGCACCCTCATACGCTGTTATTTGTACGTTGTGTATAAATTGAAACCAGCCATGCAGTGATATACGTTTAATGTGGAAGAATGCAGTTGATAATAACGTCCTTCTCCCCACGCGAAACCGTTTCTTTCTCGACAGAATGTTTGAAATCGTCGGTTTCCGCAAGCTAAAGCTTATATTAGACGCGCGTGTTGCCGTTGTGCTTTATTTTGACACGGTTCTTGAATACGCATACACCGCTCTGCTCGACGGGATTACCGAATGTAGGACTGAACAAGGTGAGAATGGATTGGCACTGGATGCGTATTTAAAAGGTATAGACTCTTCGAGATATCTTGAACTTTGGTACAACAAAGGACTTTTAGCAGTACAGGGCTGAGCTTTCCTACACTGTTCACCCTGAAGAGTTATTTCTTTATATAATATGCAATTGTCGGCACGATTTAGAAGATTACTTCAATTGTCGAGATGCGGTGTGAAGAAGAGTTCACGGTTGAAAAGATCGGATTGGAAAGAAAAAACCCTCGTTTGGAAAGGAGTGTTTATAAACTTGAACTTAATAATGATGTTGTGGTAAACGATGCCCGCTTTGTTCCTGCTTTTGAATGTATTCTATCCATGTTTAAAGAGAGTATTAACTTGCTGCCCAATTGTAAAGTGGGTGCAAAAATAGTGTTAAACGAACTGAAAGCCCTTTACAGCGAATATAGACACCCGCATACTTTGAGTGGTGAAATAATGTTAAATCATATTTATTGTACAGTACAAAGCAACGAGGATGTAACTATAGACTCGATCACTTGCGAGTTTAGTATTTTAATTAAGCGCAGTAGAATATAAAGCCGGTACATTTTGATGTATATACATATTATCCATGTATTGGAATTCTTTTGCTCTATTATTTGAAGTTTATATATAAGTATACATATATTAAACGTGTATATAGATTTCTTCTTTACTATTATATTTTCTGGTGCTTATACATAAGTGTGTAGATGCGCATGCATATATTAAACGTGTATGTAGTTTTCTACTGTACTATTTTTATTGTTTAAGAATATATATATATATATATATATGAAAAGAAGGATCAACACAACGGCAAACATTTTCATTTATTTGTACATCAGACGTTTCGACAAATCTTTTGTCATCATCAGTGAGTTAAGTCTTAAAACCTTAAAACAAAATTGAAAAGTGAAAGTTACATCAATACAATATTAAGACCATTAAAATTAAAACCTTAAAGCAAAATGAAAATTGCATCAATACAAAATTAAAAACATTTAAATTTCATCACTATAAAAACTAAAATTAAATTAAATTTCATCACTATAAAAACTAAAATTAAATTACCTCAATAGGTAAATACACAATGTTTACATCCACCTCCATACTTGGCAAAGTCTAAGAGAACACTAGGTGGTCAGAGGATTAGAAAGGGTATATCTGTGAAACACGGTTGGTTGTCAAAAGAGTCGTAATTTGTAGGATGAGCTATTATTATTAAGGGAGGGTTTGTTTCTATAGATGTACAAAGATTCTAAAATTCGGAGTTCTGTAAGGTTATTGGATCTAGTTAAAATTTCAAACTGAGTTTTGTGAAGGGGATGGTCGTTTTCATTACTGTGGTTTCTAATTGCGGATTGTGGAGGGCTACTGAGGGGACGGTTGGTACGGACTGACAAGCCCAAATGTTGAGAAAGGCGCACCTCCAGTTGGAGTTGAGTGCTGCCAATATACGCAGCCTTACAGCTGTCGCACGTGTATTTGTAAACAACATTGGGGCATACAGTTTTGGGGAATTCATCTTTGAACTTTAAAAAATTTGATAATTTAAGTGGGTTGACGAAGGCGAATCTAAAATTTATTTGGGGATAACTAGACTTGAGTAGTTTGGACAATTCACCTCGAATACGCAATGATAAATAACCATAAAAAGGTAATTTAATATATCTGGTTTCTTTTTGTACTGTAGTTACGGGGAGTTTAGTATCAAAAGTGTTATTTAAAAATTTCTTTAATTGGTTATCGAATAGATGAGAAGGGTAGTAATTGTTAATAAAGTACTGTTTTAAAAATTTAAATTCTTCGTTTAACGAAAAGTAATCCGAACAAATACGGTAACTTCTTGTTAATAATGTTACTATAGCACTAATCTTATATTTATAAAACATACAACTTAAATAATTGGTTCCCAAGCCAGTAAAAGTTTGTTTCCGAAATAGTGAAGTATGGAACTTATTATGGGCCCGTTTAACTAAAACATCCAGGAAAGGTAAACTATTATTTGTTTCGTTTTCACACGTGTACTTAATATTACTATGTTGTTTATTAAGATAATCAAGAAAAAGTTTTACGTGTGAAGGATGGTTAAATATTAAGAAAGTGTCATCCACGTATCTTCTTTAATATATGGGTTTAAAACTACTAGGACAATTTTTCAACCAAATTTCTTCGTAATGGCAAAGAAATGCATTTGCTAGTGTTGGGCTTAACGGGGAACCCATAGCTACCCCATCAATTTGGCTGTAAAGGTTGCTATTAAATAAGAAAAGATTATCAAAACACTATTTCGAGAAGGTTTTTAAATTGAGTCTGAGTGAGGCCATTAATAAGAGTATTATCAGTAGTGAATAACTTATTTAGTATGATATTTAATGTTTCTTTTAACGGGACATTAGTAAACAATGATGAGACATCAAAACTGGCCATAGTAAGAGAATCGGCATGATTGATCTCTTTTATCTCTTTAGCAAAATCAAACGAGTTGTTAATAGAATAATCATTAAAGGTGAGTTTTGAAAGCAAGGGAACGAAGAATTTGGCTAAGTTATAATTGAATGTACCACATGCCGAAAGAATAGGTCTTAGTGGGAAATTTGGCTTGTGGACTTTAGGTAAACCATATAGAATTCCTGGATTAGAACCAGAAGCAAATAAAAAATTGTATGTATTGTCAGCAATAATATTACTATTTTTTAATTTACGCAAACACCTATTAAGTTTATCTTCGAGTTTTAGTAATTTAGACAGAACATTCTCTTTTACCCTTTTAAATTTAGACGTATCCGACAAAATTGTCTCCATTCTATTTATGTAAACTGTTGAATCAATCAGCACTACTCCTTTACCCTTATCCGGTTTTGTAATGATGACAGAGTTATCCTTTTTCAAATTATTAAGAATTTTAAAATCTTGCTTATTAAAGAGGGGAGAAAACACCTTATGGGGTTTAAAATTATAAAAATTCTTAAAAGAGATGCTCTCCACTTGTTTTACCAAGTTATGAAACGAGAAATTTGGTCGGATCTCACAATTCTTAATATTCATGAGAAGATTTTCAAAGCCAGAGAAAAATTTATAAAAATTTAGTTTATAATGAGGTAGATCAAAATTTAAGCCTAACGACAATATTTCTTTCTCTCTAATACTTAAAACTTTATAGAGAAATTACAAATAAAATTATCTGGATTATTAAAAAACGACTGAGTGATTCCCAATTTTTCCAATTTGGCAGCATGTATCCTTTTATGTCTGTTGACAGTTTTATCACAGCAAGTTTGAAATTTAGTAACTAAACAATGATAATCAATATAAGACACCCTAGATTTTAGACCAAACAGAGAATTTTTATATTTCAGCTTGAGAAAACTCACTGTTATATATATATCCTTCGTTTGAAGAATGTACTTTTTGTGCATAGAATTCTTCTGAACTATTATTATTTTTGATTGTATATTTATTTCCTATATACTGTATTTCCGATGTATTTTTGCTGTATAAGATTCTTCTGAACTATTATTACTTTTGATTGTATTTTTGTTTCCTATATATTTCCGAATAAATGTATGTTAAATTATTTCCATGTTAAATAATTCGACTAAATAAACAGAATGATATAGTTGTTTTATTATTCAATAAACGATATTAATTAAAACGTGCGTTCCTGGGTATATATATATATATATATATATATATATATATATATATATATATATATATATATATATATACGCAACCCCAAATATTTTTCTCTGTGGTGATTTTAATTTCCTATTCATAAAATATAAAAGGATAGGAAAAAATTTATGTATGCAGCAGGAGAAGGGGGGCACACGAGAAGACCAGGAGCAGGTAAAAAACAGAAATAACAGAAAACACAAGAAAAAACAACTGCCTAGATTTGGTATTCACAAACAACAGTAATCCAATTATAATATAGAAATATCTCCAACTATGATATCGGAATACAACATCTTTGAAATAACAACTAATATAAAGGCAACAGGAAAGGAAAGAACACGCACAACAGAAAGAAGCAAATTCAAAATTTTAAATTTTCACTCCAAAGCTATAAAGTGGGAAGATGTGACATCCAGCATGGAAGTAGTAGATTGGAAAACCATTTTCGAGGCCAAGACAACCGAGGAGATGCTAATGACATTAGAGGAGAAGACGTTAGATATTGTGGAAAAACATGTCCCAAAGATACAAGAAAGAGGAAAGAGAAGAAAGTTCGAGAGGCAAAAGAGGGCGTTTTTTCGAGAGTAAAAGAGTGACTGCAAAATTAAGTAATTGTAAAGATAGCATCGGAAAAATATTAAATGATAAACTGCAAAGTATCGATGTCGTCATATAGGAGCTAATCGAGAAGCATACAGAAAAAGAAGAAGACGCTATAGAAGCGATAAAGGCTACTCAAAGTACTTCTATAATTTCGCAAAAAGAAAGTCGATAAACCATGCGACTATCGGATCTTCGAAAAACGAGAACAGTGCTTTATCTGATGATCTTACAGAAGTATCTAAAATATTAAAAGCTCAATACGAATCATCTTTCAGTATCGCAAAAACTGACAAACTGATATGCGATAGAAAAGCGTTCTTTGAAGAAAAACCACAAGGGGAAAGTATAACGGATTTCGACTTTACGACGGATGATATTACACAAGCCATAGGGAAACTAAACCCACACTCAGCAGCAGGACCGGATAAATGGAATGCCAAACTGATCAAAAACTGCAAGAATGCAATCGCTGAGCCCCTATACTGGATATGGAGACGATCACTAGACGCGGGAGAAGTACCGGGGCATCCTGAAGAGCGCAAACATAGTCCCAATATATAAAGGAGACCGATCCCGGGCCAAAAACTATTGTCCAGTGTCGCTTACATCTCATCTCACTAAAATATTTGAAAGAATAGTTAGACAGAAAATCTATGACTTTTTGGAAACTCAGAAAAAATTCAATGATAACCAACACTGGTTTCGGTCAGGCAGATCATGCCTATCACAACTAATGGAACACTACAACATTATTGATGCACTTGAAAGTAATGAAACCTATGATGTACTATTCACAGACTTTGCTAAAGCTTTCGACAAGTGTGACCATGGAATCATAATACATAAACTGAAGTATATGGGAATAACAGGAAAACTAGGGAAATTGATATATAATTTCCTTAGTGAGCGGCGGCAGGTCGTTACAGTACAAGGAGTATCTTCATCAGAATCACAGGTCCTCAACTCAGTACCACAAGGAAAAGTATTAGCTCCACTACTCTTCATAATCATGCTAACTGACATAGATGAGGACGTTACCATTGACAGCACAGTAACATCCTTTGCCGATGACACAAAGATCAGTAGAAAAATAAGAAACCCAGAAGATATAGGATCTCTACAAACCGACATGAACAGAATCTACAAGTAGGCGGAAGACAACCATATGAAGTTTAACACTGAGAAATTTCAGCTGTTACGGTACGGAGAAAGAGAAGACCTAAAATCCATGGAATATTATACCCCAAATGGACAGGAAATTCAGAGAAATTCTACACTAAAAGATTTAGGGGTTGCAATGAGAGATGATGCGAAATTTGAAACACAAAATAAGATAGCAGTAAACAGAGCAAAGGGAATAACGGGACAGATATTGAGAACCTTTAAACGAAGGGATAGGAATGTAATGATTCCTCTACTGAAAACCCTGATCATACCCAAATTGGAATACTGCTCGGTCCTAACTTCCCCATATAAAAATGAAGACATTAGACAGCTGGAAGGGATCCAGAGATGCTTCACAGCCAAAATCAATGGGTGCAAAGAACTAAATTACTGGGAAAGGTTACGCGAACTAGACCTATATTTACTGGAAAGGAGAAGAGAGAGATACACCATTATTTATACTTGGAAAATAATGGAGAAACTAGTCCCTAATCTTACTCGGAACCCTATAACTCCCCGAACATCGGTGGAAGGTAGAAATGGTAGACTGTCTCGTATTCCCAAATTGAAGGCGAGACAGGGAACAACCTTAACCCTGAAAGAAAATAGTTTTGTAGTGAGAGGACCAAAACTGTTTAATCAGTTGCCCAAAGACCTAAGAAACACGAAGGGAGTTGCAATGGACATCTTCAAAAGAAGACTAGACGCCTGGCTCAGAACAATCCCCGATGAACCGGGCGTACCAGGCTATGTGAGGTGGAGAGCACAAGAAACCAACTCACTACTTCACAAGACCAACTCGAGAGGATGGGCGACAAGCTTAACCTTCGCGAAATGAGGAATCATCGCGCGAAATCTTTGTAAAGTTGTAAGGTAAGGTATATTATATAAAACGATATAAATAACTGGGATATTAGGAAGATATAAACGATGCATGTGTGCTTCGATAAATATGTATATATGTATACACTACGCTAAATGGCTGGTTACGCCTTCTATGTCAGATTAAGCCTTCTAATCCAATTACACCTTATAAGCAGATTAACCCATTAATACCCAAAATTCAAATTTTTGAGATATCACTTTCAAATTAAAATATGTGGTTCGTTATTCAATATTTAAGGTATATTATTAAAATTTTATATAAAACAACTTGAAATCGTGATTTTATAGCACGTATGATATATCATACGCTGGGCAGTAAGGGGTTCATTACAACCAAATAAGGTTAAGTATAAAATCTTTAACTTCTACATTTTATTAATTTCAAATACAATTAAAATAAATAAAAAATTCGAATTAGAACCTCAAAAAATTATTTATTGATGCTATGCTCTGAAGCATGTATCAGAATGAAGACCAACATTACACTTTATGCACACAAATTTAGTACATCTCTGCGTGTCATTCATATCTACTAAATGTCCGATGTTATCATAACGAACATCACTCAAAACTTGCTTTTTAGTTTTAGGGCGTACTCCACACATTTTTTCCATATCTGGAGATGCTAGTAGGGCTATAACAATACGTCTGCTAAATTCTAAAAGACTGATATTCTTGTCGAGGTGTCGAAATAACATCCACAAGTTCACAATGCTTCCATTGAAATAGAATCTGAAGAGTGGCCAATACCACTTTTTAGAGCGGATTCTTATCCTATAAAGTCCCCTTAGTTTGTTGAAAAGATCAACTCCTCCCATTCCTTTATTGTATAGTTTTACTAGATTGGGTTGTGGAACAGTAATTGGCTTTCATTCGCTTTTACTCCACTGCTTACATGATCCAAGATCATAATTTATTTCTCTGCTTTCTGTATATTTGTTGCCATTGTAACTTCATTACTATCATTCCACCTTATTAGAGTAATTCCACTTTTTGAGTCCTCAATGGCACAAGATGTTCCACGGCTTTCTTTCTTCAGATCTTTCAATGGAGCCTTTTCAATTCTATCACTTCGAATTGTCCCAATGCAGTGAAGTCCATGTTGAATCACGGTTTCTAAGAGTGTTAGTGATGTAAAAAAGTTGTCAATATAGATACATGAACCTTGGGGTAGAAGTCCTAAAAAAGCTTTTCTGTGATCAATACAAGAACCAAGTGGTTTACCTGGGGTTTTATTTCCTGCACCAGTATAAGGATAAAATTGTATTACATATCCATCTGATGTAGCAAGGCACCACCATTTGAAGCCATACCTTATTGGTTTGCCCATTATGAACCGTTTCATGCTGTGATGTCCATAATACGGCTCCATTGCTTCGTCAAGAGAAAATGAAGACCCCAGTATATGAATGAGAGTTGCAAATGCCTCATTGAGGTGATCAAGGAGAGGCCTAATTTTGAAAACTTTGTCACTTTCATCAATTTTCATGTTATCATTGAAATGCAAATATCTATGAATAATCTCAAAACGATTTCTGCTCATGGACCTGCTAACTAAATTGTTATAGGTATCTGATTTTGTTTCCCAATACATTCTTCAGGATGGCAGTTTATTGTATCCTGACAAAATTAGTACTGCAAAATATTTATATAGTTCTTCAGCTGACACACACACTGCACCTTTCTATTGGCTTTGACACCCATTCGCGACAGTCTTTTTTCCTCCTTTTTGAATTGGGTCGAGACTCTTCATATGAATTTTGTGATGGCCCAGAAATAACAAGTTCATTTTTACCATCCTTAGAGTAAGCCCTTACCTCTGCACATTGAGGAAGTACTCCTTTGCCAATATCTCTGAAACTCAATGCATCCTCACTATCACTTGGAGCATCATCCCTCTCAGAATCATCAATATCATTTGGAGGATTGAGAACAAACTCCAATTCATCGGCGTTGTCAATTTCTTCTGCAAGAGGCTCGCAGTCATCAATATTCTCCAAATAGTTCATAAGTTCTTCGGAATCTTCAATTCTAAATGGAAGTTTTCGCTTAGGCATCCTGGGGATATATATATATATATATATATATATATATATATATATATATATATATATATATTCAACCACATTTGGACAACAAACCGAGAGTGTGACTTGAAAAAGGGATTTTTCTTTTCACTCACCAGGGTCACCACCTCGGCCGTTGCAAGACTAACAGCACCACTAATACTAATACACATAAAACATACATACTATGGACCTTTTCCAGTTTGTGTACCGTTTTTCATATAATTTATTTTTGCTTTATAAGGCTAACTAACGAAAATATCATGACCTAACCTAACCAATCGTCAAGGGCGTACAGTTAACCTAACGATTGGTTAGGTTAGGTCGTGATATTTTCGTTAGTTAGCCTTATAAGCCTAACTAAAGAGATTGATATTATCACTCATTTTTGATCTGAAAAGAAAAACGGTACACAAACTGGAAAAGGTCCCATACTGTATATATATATATATATATATATATATATATATATATATATATATATATATATATATATATATATATATTTATATATATATATATATAATATATATAATATATATATTGTGTGTGTGTGTGTGTGTGTGTGTAAAATTGAGCCGTAAAATAAGTCTAAAGTTATAAGAGATAAAGTGGGCCAACACGTACTTATGTACTCATATCTGCCCAGCGTATATTTCATACATGGTAAAATGCTTATAAATTTTGAATTTAATTTTAGGGTATTTGTCAAAAACACTCTTTCCCAGCAATAAACAGGCATTCTTTTATTAAGTAAATAACATAGTATTTACAAATAATGTAATTTTCAAAGAAAAAATAAATAAATCTTACCTGATGTCGACAATTATGCACTTCCTTCTCTCAGCATCAAGTTCAAACTAACACAAAAACCTAATCTGGTACCTTTGAAACAAATAGATGCCAGATATCACTAGAAGAACTCTCTGGAAGTGTATCGTGATAAATTTTTAAAAAATATAATAAAGCGTATGATACCGTGGGCATTAACGGGTTAATTAATATAAAATTTACCTGAAATTATTTAAAAAAAAAAAATGTTCGAAATGCTTTCCTTCCATTTCAATAACTTTTTTTTTATTCTTGGCCGAAATTCATCTGTGGCTCGATTTATTTTTATTTTTAAGAATATTATATGTTTAGTTCATTATAGTTTATAATTGATTTCTATTTTAAATTTTTTTATTTTTTTTATTATTTTTTTTATTATTCGATTAACACTGAGTAATTGTCGTAGTCGAATTTAATTAATTGTGTGTAGAAATCAAATTTTAAAACCGTGGTATTTACTTTCATTAATTGTAAGTTCTTCTAAGTGCGGTTTTTATTACCTTAATACACGTGCAACTGATTTAATTACGTAAAATCGATAATCCTAAATGAATTTTATTACTTTTGACACATATTCGAATTCATTAAAACTCATACGCATACACCATCATTAATACTACCTGTAATTAGATTTTATAATAATTCACTTTATTAAACTTAAAAGATTCTATAACCCTACTCTCAATTTAAATTATTATATAACTTTGTTAATTCGAAAACCTCCCGAATCCTTACACACACACACACACACGCACACACACACACACACACACACACAGACGTATGCACACTATATATACTACATACACACAAGCCTTATGCTAAAATCATTGGATATCACAATAAACTATTTCATTGCGGGTAAGTGCTAACTATGTAATTTAATCTTAATCATTTTTGCTTTCTAATATATCTTGCTCATGCATTTATTCAGTTAATTTAACAATCCTCTCAGCTAATCTGTCCCTCAAAATTATAAGATACACACTCTATACCTAATACACACAGATACACATTTGACCACAGGTCTATACATCATTCATTACGTAATTCGATTTTTACCTACAACAGTCAATAAAATTAGTTTATAGATTGTACGATCATGGTAACTTTGGATATTCCTGAACTTAAAATTTAAATTTTTCTCTTTTACCTACTATTCATTAGGTATGTATTTTTTTCCAGAGGAAAATAAAATTTCGTAAAAAATTTAACAATATCATTCTTTGTCTAACTTAATTGTTTGTCTAAATTAACGTATTAATCATTTTACTCTGTTTGCATAAATTAAAGTATAAATCTTTGAATTTTTTTAGATTTTATAATAACTCTCTAAGCAAGTGTTATGTTGAAGATTTGATTACTCTGCATTGTACCCAACCACCCGAACTCACTTGTTCTGTATAAAATTTGTCATGTAAAGAAAAATTCATCAACTAACTGGAATTAGTTAGGATGTTATTTTCTCAATTGTATTGTATTAATTGTATTATATTATTGTATTAATTAATAAGATTTTTAAAGGGGGGAGCACTGTAAAAATGAACAATGAATAATCCATATTCATTTTTACATGAGAAACCAAAATCGCCTGATGCGATTTTGGATAAGAAAAATTTATTTGTTGCTTTCTATTTTTGTTTGTCACAACCGTACGATCTACCATTTCTATGGTTTATTCGTATCCATTTTTCCATTTTTCATTTGTTATAGAATTTATTATAATTAATTATGGTTTTCTTGCATCTCACCCTCGTCCCTAGATTATGCATACACATTGCATATAGCAGGATTGGAACCCGTAGTT